>JZKD02S0846064.1:20280-33248 GCA_000966675.3 Picea glauca | reverse complement strand
TCTCAGCATTTACTTCTCCATTGTACATTGGCAATTCGAATTTAATATCAAGCTTTAAAAAAGGAATTTGTGAAGGAGTTTTACCATGTCCTTTTGGAGAATTTGGAAGAGGTCTCGAACTGGTAGAAGAAGAAAAAGAAGAAGAAGGAGGTGAGGGTGGTGGAGAAGCACCATTCCCTCCATTTCCATTTGGAGTTTTATCACCACTGTCTCCCTTATGCTTTGAAGGGTTGGAGCCTTCACCGTACAACCTTGTATTCCTTTCTTCCATAAAGAGTTTCATCATTTCTCTCATTTCCATGAAAGCCTTTTTGAGATCTTCATCTTCTGTAGGAATATGTTCATGACTCTCTTCATGAGCCATACTTGGTGAATGCCTCCTCGAAGCTTGCGATGATGATATAATATTTCTTCTTGAAGGATGAGAACTTGGCTCTACAAGTTGACCTTCTCCTCTTGTGAGTTTAAACCTTGTGAGCATCAGAAAAAAAAACACTTGCAAATAATCAATTCTTCAAAAACCTATGCTCTGATACCAACTTGATCTGAAAATGAAAAAGACTTGTATTCTTGAAAATATTTGCAAGATTTAATTCATGTGTTTAAATGCAAATGGATCGATTTTGCAAACACAACTTTTATCCAAATTACACATTCAAGATGCAAATAAACAACAACAAATAACATTGAATAGAAAACACATAACACAACAAATGATAAAGGAGTTCACCCCTCTCTTGGGCTACATCTCCTGGTCCAACTTCCAATGGATCTTTTGTATTATTTGCTCAAATTGCTCAAATATGTGCTTTACAATGCTCAAAATGCCAAATAGATGGCTCCAATGGCTCTAGAATGTCCAAAAACCCCTAGCTGGGCTTTTTCGACACTTCGTTTGGCCAAAAATTGAAGAAGATAGGCTTCCTGGAAGTTCCCCTTCAAACTTGTTGTGTCTGGATCGCCAAAATGCACCCTTTGCTCTTCAACCTAGCCCCCACGCGCATTTATGTGGAAAAACCCAGCATCAGGTGCAACCGCACAATCGGTGCGAATTGTAGGACGATTACGCGCCAGCCCCTAACCGTCTAAGACCATGAGCATATGAAGCGCCATACGACCGCGCACAAATATACAAAAGGGGTTAAGTTTAAACCCAAGTCACATGGCAAGATCCATGTGCCCAGGCGCGCGGGTGTTTAAACGTTTGAAACGCGTGGGCGGAGGTTATATGGTAGCAACACATGACCAGGGGCCGGGGCTTAGCCCCAGCCCGAACCGCGCTCAATCCAAAACAAATGCAAATTTAAATAATAAAAAATACATTCATATGTTAAGAAACATACAGTGGCGCACTAGTTGGGCAACCCTTCCCAAGTCTCTTCCCTTGCCCGGAGGTCGTGGGGTCGAGTCCTGACGATTGCAAAGCTTTTAAACCATCGTCCAAGTGACACATGGTAGCCATTGATTGGGCCACGTGTCACCATGCTATTAGCCACCAAGATGCCACATGTACAATGCTCATTCATCCACAATCCTGCCAACCAACACCTGCCATGTGTCGTACGACCCTGCCACGTGTTGTATGGCCTGCCATGTCAGCATCCGTACAGATTATACAGTCAACACATTTTTTTTGCCTATTTGTCGTTTTGAACAGAACGCAATATCTCTCTCATCCGACGTCCGTTTGAACCCAAACGAGTTGCGTTGGGTTCGTGATGACGAGGCCTACGCTCCTGTTTGGTTTGAAGCGATTCTGAGCACTTTGAATTTTGAGCAGAATTTGATCCCCTGGATCATGTCTCCACCGAAATGCCTGCTAGCTTCCCCTGTGTGTAATTCCAATAAGACTTTTTCTGCTTCATCTTTTTCAAGACAGCACATAAGTATTCCATCGAAATTTTGGCGAAACAAAATACCATTTACCAGTTGAAAAGAAGCAAATTTTAATCTTAGTGCTCTCCTCTTTTTCGGATCAAGGTGTCGGGGAGTTGATCCGTACATAAGATAAAACTTGATGTCATCATACCAAGGACTGGTAAGGTTTTGTGCACAACAGATTTGATTTTGATTGTGTTGATCTGGAATTAACATATCAATTTCATTTTGTTGTCCTATAGCTGAATCGACAACCAATTTACATAAACCTTGGCCTCTAACAATTTGTGCTGGGATAATTTCTATGTCGTATTCTTGTAAGGAGGTGACCCAATTTGCCCTTTTTTCACCCAGTTCTTTCTGTGCTAACAAATTTTTGACAACAGGGTAAGGGACAATGATTTTCATCCTGGATTTCAGTAGATAAGATCGGAAGTGTTTTACTGCTTTAAAAATAGCATAGGCTTGCTGATCTACTTCTGGGTAATTAAGTTCTGCTCCCTTAAAGGCTGAGCTCATAAAGGCAATTGGGACTTCGTTGTTTTCAACATTCTTTTGGGTTAGGACAACAACATAAGACCTATCAGAGGCAAACGTGTAGAGGGTGAAGTCTCGCGAAAAATTAGGGCTCATTAGGGAAGGAGCGTCTATTATGACATTTTTTATTGAGTCAAAAGCATGATTTTCCAAAGGTCCCCAATGGTATTGTACATCCTTTTTTATTAGGTTCTGTAATGGCCTGACCTTTTCTAAAAAACTGGGGATGAACCTCCTAACAAAGTTGATCTGTCCTAAGAAAGATTGCATGGAATTTTTGGAAGAGGGAGGGGGCAGTTTTGAAATGACTTGGGTCCTTTCAGGGTCAATAATCATCCCTTCATTTGATACAATGAATCTGAGCAACTTGCCTTGTTCTACTGCAAAGACAGATTTTTTAGGATTTAAAGAAATACCATACTTACGACATCGCTGTAGAACAAATCTTAGATGAGCTAGATGATCTCTTTTATTCTTTGAGAAGACATTAACATCATCTAGATAAGCTACCACAGATTGATTAAGCTATGGAAAGCGATATCCATCACTCTTTGGAAGGTGGCACCGACATTTATGAGCCCAAAGGGCATCTTCCTATAAGTGTAGGTACCCCATGGAGTACGAAAAGTGGTTTTGAGATGGTCTGGGGAAGACATAAGGACTTGGTTATACCCTGAAAAACCATCCAGTAGAGATAATTTTTTAGAACCAGATACTTGTTGAAGGATCTGTTCCATGGGAGGAACAGGGTAGTTGTCTTTATCATATGCTCGGTTTAAATTCTGGAAATCGACACATAGTCGGATTTCACCACTCTTCTTCCTTACAAGGACAAGATTAGAGACCCACTATGGGTTGGGTATGTGTTATATTCTTTGCACGAGTAGTAGTGTTTGAGCGCTTGCGCTGGGCGCGCAGGGGTTCGGGGGCAGCGCCGCCGAATTTTTTTTTTCGGGCCGACATATTTTCGGGACGACATATTTCTGGGACCACATGATATTAGGTGGTTTTTCGGCACATGGTTTTTTGCCGATGGTATTCTATTTCCGGTTAAGGAATTAGGGTTTTGGACTAATCCAGGTCATTGGGTTAGGGTTTTGGATGCCGCTGGCTCCTATATGTATATTGTATTGTAAATAATGTAACACAATGTGTATGAATATAATATATACTGGTTTTCCCGGTTTGGGTTTCCAGGTGAAAAATCTCTGTGTAATGTTTGTATTTGCCATTGTATCTTTTCTGTTCTTTTCTGAATATCAGTTTGCAGTAGATATTGTACAAGGTTAGAATTTACACTGTGTATGTCTTACTGGGAAGATTATTTTAGCATTCAAGATTTTGTTTAATTCTTTCTTGACAGTTGGTTCAAGTATTGGGTGCATCTTTCTTAACTTCTGTTGAAAAGGTTGGGTCTGGGGTTTCATGGGAATAATGTGTTGTATGATGTTAGGATCAAAAGTCTTTAGGTCGTCGTATGTCTAAGAAAATACATCTTTAAATTCCTTGAACAACTTAATAAATGCTGTTTTTTCTTGCTCAGAACATCCCAACCCCAAATTGATGCATTGTGGGTTGTCCTTAGTTCCTAAATTTACTTTTTCATGTGTCAAGGAAGGACTATTTGTTTTACAATTCACTGATTTTCTGAATTTATCCTGAAGATCATAAAACTTTTCTAATCTAACCACATATTTTGGGATAGAGTTTACCATATCCAATGTAGACTCTGAGGATCTTGGATCTGGTATTACCATAAAATCTTGGAGGTTTTCGTCGTGGGTACCTTCGTCGATAACTGCGCCTTGGAAAGTCTCTTCCATGTGCAAAAAACTAATGATCTGTTGATCGTCATCGAAGACTCTCCAATTTGTGATGTTTTCTGGAACGGATAGTCTAAACAACAACTCGACGGAAAACGAATTCGGAGAAAGGCCTTCTACAGGAAAAAGTTTTGAGGCGACAGTAGCTAACAAATCAGCCTCATAATTATTCAATCTTGGAATAGAATTAATGTTAAACGCAAAAAAAGTATTCATTAAATTCCATACCTCAGTCTGATATCTTTTCAGGTGTGGAGATAAACAGTGGATAGAATTTTTTACCTGTATGACCACAATTTCTGAATCACCAAAGACAGTCAAATTATGAATCCTCAAATCTAGTGCTTTTTTGAGACCTTGCAGGAGTGCCTCATATTCAGCCGTATTGTTCATGCATTCAAACTCTAACTAGCAAGCGATCAAAGTTTTGTTACCTGTTGGATCAATGATCACACATCCTGCACCAGCTCCTTCCTTGGATTTAGATCCATCGAAGTAAAGAGACCAGATTTGATTTTCGTCAGGTGAATGTGACCACTGAGAGAAGGTTGTTGGCTGTGTGCATGTCATAATTTCGGACTGTTGCTCAGGGTCTGTAATGGTAGAAGTTTCGGCCACAAAATTGCCGAAAAAAGTGTTCATTCCCTACACTTTGGGTGAATTGGAAGAAGCAGTAAATGGTTCATTAGGGTCATTCAAATCAGTTACCGTAAGCTTAAGATAACGCTCACAATTGACCTTGATTTTGTTGGGCTTTCCATTTTTTGGAAGCCATAAGTGAGAACAATCTCTTGCAAAATAACCATGTAGTTGTTCGGACCAATCTCTACTTAAAAACATGTCATATACTTCAGGTATATCAACAACAATAATATCATTGATTTGATGGACTTTAGGATTATATGACAATATGATAAGTACATCTTTTAATTCACCTATTACTTTAACACTGGTCCGATCAAGATGAATAATATTAAGACTGGAATGCTGAACTTCAACATTGATCTTTTGGCAGACAGACCAAGGCATTACGTTTGACGATGCACCTGAATCTACCATACAATTATGTACATTCCTATAGAAAATTTCAAAAGTCAACAAAAAAGGAGGAACATTTCTGCGAGTATTAACATCAGAAGTTTGTTGTTTTTTTTATCGCAACCCCTAAAACTACTTTATCTACATTTGTCACGCTTTTTACAACAATGTCTTGTTTATCAGTGGGTTCTAGTGTCATTTTAGCGGAGACTTTTTGAGCTGTTTTATGGCTATTTTCTACAATTTTGTTGCTATTTTTGTTGTTTTCTGCAATAGTCCGCAACATCGTTTGCAGCAGAAAAGGAAATTTCAACAATTCATACAAAGAAATATTGGCTCTAAGTTTTTTTAGATCCTCAATCAAATCATACTCTAAACTTGGAGCTGCTGAATTCTATTTCGTTTCAATTGGTTTAGACTGTTTTAGAGGTGCATTAATGCCAATCTCAGAAGAAGATTTATTTTTTGTATTACTTCTGGTATTGTCAGGATGCACTGTTTCGAAATTAGCTTGAAAGGTTCTATCTGAAAAATGTCCGAAAATGTTGGGAGATGATTCGTCCTCATCCACTATTTCTTGTTCAGCCACATCTTCAGGAATTTCGGGGGGCACTAAGTTATCATGTGCCTCTAGAATCATCTGGATAGCAAACTGTAGGCTTTCTAGGTTTAAGCCTTCAGAAGTTGGGTTAGGTCGGTTTGTGGGAAAAGGCTTTCTGAAAGGGGGTTTGTAAGGCCCTTTGCTAGAAGAAGCTTCTTCAGCTGATCTTTTCAAATCTATAACCTGAGTAGACAACTTTTGAACGACCTTATGTAAGTTTTCTAGATCTGAACTATCTGTTTGAGTTTTGTTTTGGGGAGGTCTAGGAAGAATTTTGATTTTCTTCTTGGAGGATGAGGTAGTTTCTGATTCGTTAGAGATACTGTCCTTTAGGCTGAGAATAGATTTCTTGATTTGAATCGCCTCCTCGAAGGCTTCTAATAAGGTTTCTTTCTTAGACCTTTTAACCCATATTGCAATGTTTTGATGTAGGTCTTTCATGTAGTATGCGACGATAAGATTTTCAGCGGGCATTGAGTCCGCAGGGATTCAATTCTTTAAAGTTAGGAATCTTTGATTAAAGTATTTTATCTTTTCTTTGGGGTTCATCTTTGAACTAGAGAGTTCCGTGACTAGGACTTCAAGAGATCTATCATCTCCGAATTTCTCAAGTAAACAAGATTCAAATCTTTCCTAGGATATAATGGTGTGGGGTTGTTGGACAAAGTACCAGGTAGAGGCATTGCCCTCAAATGTATATGGGAAAATTCTACATACTACGTCTTCGTGTTTAACACTACGGAGCCTAATGGCTAGCATGAATTTTTTGATATGATCCTCAACAATATGCTTGGAATCAGGGTCAAATTTAGGGAGCCATTTCTCCGGATGTTTAGGCAAAGGATGCTGGGGCCTAGGTATGGCCACTGCATCTTGATCGAGCCAAGGTATGGTGGGATTATTTGGATTTGCCATAGGTGTGGGTGGTGTCGAAGGCTGAGATGAAGAGCTGCCTTCGTCAGATGACTCTTCTCTTGAAGAAGAAGGAGATGAAGGGGGTGGTGATGGTGGAATACCATATCCTCCTGCTGCAGGAGTAGGGATATGATCTGGATCAGTAGTGTTTAGTGTAAGCCCAGTGCCTTCAAGATTCTCCCTAATATTAGAGAAGTCTAATGGTTGGTTCAATGGCCGACCTGGTTGTCTGATACAGGCTAAAGCACCGTGTGTTCTTAGGAGTGACTGACGAACAATTTCTTGAACGTCGGACCCTGTGGGGTTTGGTGTTACTGGTTCAACAACTATCTATGGAATGTCGTTTGATGTGGTTGCTGTTTGGGAGACAATGTTGTCATCAGAGTGACTTCTTGTCACTATAGGTGAGCAGGTGTATGGGGGAGGAGTCTTGCGACCTCCACGTGCCATCAATAGTATTCAGGCCCTTCTTCTAGCGCCATTTGTTGACAGGCGAAATTGACCACTCGTCAATTGGAAGAGTGAATCCAGTCCGGGGTTGTCTAATTAACCCAAGCCATTTGGATTGATCCACTCCGATGGGTTTAATGGCTCCGTTGGCCAATCTAAAGTTCTAAGGGAAGCGAAAAATAACTAAAAGAAATACAATAAATTACTAAATGATAATTACCGAAGTATATATGTACATCTAATGTATATATACAGTTTATCTAATTAATACCTATATAATAGTTCTATTTATCATATATACAATCTGTACAAATCACGAGTTTTGATCTGAACTCATAAAAATCGAATGTAAAATGGTTCTTTAAATGACAGTAATAAAGAAAAGCAAAAATACTATTTGTTTTTGGTTTATTTTCTTGTTTATATGCATTCACGAGATCAAACATTAAACTAATTAATTAAACATAAATATACAGACAATGGAAAATTATACTATATATAAAAACTTCTATAATAAGCAAGCAAATGAAATAAAAGAACAAACTAACCTATTAATGCATCCCACGTCCGTTTAATACAGAATATCCAACCACCTTATCCGAGAAGTAAACCTGCAACGAATCTTAAGATTGCTCCGAATACATGGGAAACAATATGATGGAAACTGAGTTTTGATAATAGAACGTATAATGGAGACAGTCACAATGATCTTATGATTTACAAGTAACTATAGTGAGATTAATCTTCTTGTAAGAACTTGTATTTAAACATTCAACAGAAAATTAGAAACAAATTTCATAATTTGAATTGAATCGATCATCACTGTATATTGTATCTGAAACATAAGATATGAACAACATATAAAAAATGAATTATATCGATTTGCAGTAAATCATGACGACAAAAGCAATCACCATCTATTATCAAATCGAAATAAACATAACTTAGACTAAAACATCATACACGAAAGCTAAAGCTGTAACATGCATTCTATTTCATTCAAGTCTGTGTGTAATTGTCCATACTCTAGCCCCAGGCTGAGATCATTCTGTTTACAAAATGATAGGTTTATAAAGGCCTTAGGAAAGATAACTATTTATGTTCCTGAGATCAAATTTGTTTCAAAAATAAAGGGGGATGCAACCACCCTGATTTTACTAAATCCACTAAAACTAACAACAATTCATTTCTGTCCATTCAAAATACATGATAGATATGACTAGAAGATATTAAGAGTGCCTCAGATCACTTATGAAATCATGGACCCCTGAATATCCTGAAAGAGAAGGAAAATAGAAAGATTTCAGATATGTTTTTTGTCATTAATTCACACAATTCAATTTAACATAACTGGCTACAGAATCTTGTGATTCTGTAGCTAGTTATAATAGTAAATGAAATCTCATTTTATTTATTAAATAAAACAAACTAATTTAATAATGAAATATAACTTATCCAACAAACCAAATAATCTAACTTAAGAATGAAAACAAACATGCTATTAATCTAAGAGATCATACCTGTAAACATGCAATCAAATCGTATCATGAAACCTTGGAGTTTACAATGGCTGTAGCAGCCTCGACATTTTTAAATATCACATGACATGTGGTTTTAATATGTTTTTCTTTCCCCTGGATGACAGATTCAAGCCTATGGTTTTCGTTTGTTAAAACATCGACCTGCTCTTTTAAAACCTTAACCCGTGATTGTAGAATTGGGATATCCGTATAATATCTTTCAATCCACGATAAACAGACCTCACACTGTAACCTGTGGCGTTTGCATTAGAACAAATAAGATTGTGGACCGGAGCGTCCTCCAAACGAATAGTAGGTTCATTGCAAAGCTTGACACCATGAAACTCTGGATTGTCTTTCAAACAAGGAGGCAAATTATCGACAAAGTTATAGGGTCGGTTAGGATGTGGCCCGAATGACAAAGGGTCTTCCTCTGCAAGGAATTTGTCAATTTCCAAGTCTGAGCTTTCGTTAACCTCAATCATGCTGATCGCGTTGGCACAAGAATTCGTCTTATTACGAAGACTCCGTGAAATTAGCCTGCCAACTCTTTTGTTTTTAAAATTGATATCAATATTACTCTTAAACCTCTTTCCTGTAGGTTTCTTCACAATTTTAACATAGTCCTTTGGATGTGTAATCTGTTGACTAGCCTGTTGAGTGACCTTGAGATCGATCAAGGGTTCCCTATTAGGGGAAGAGACACAAGTTTGAGGAGGTGAAAGGGATGCCGTCGGGTGGACAAGGGTTTCCTCGACAACGAGTTTAGCTACTTCTCTCAAGTCAGGGTTACCATAGCCATTTCAGATTATAAATGAATCCCAACTATCACCTTGTGACTCTAATTGATGTATGAGCAGGATTTTAACTAGGCCATGATGAAGAAAGCTAGAGTCTAACCTCTGTTTCTTATATATTTTCCCCATTTTATAAAGACTCATGAGTAAGTAATACAGAATATTCAAAGGGAAACCCATAAAACTCATAAGCAGGCGTAAATGGTACAAAAATACAAGCCCGAAACGTCCCTCACATGTAACAAATTGCTTTACCATAGCAAGTAAATCATGCCACCGAGATTTTAGGAATGAAATTGGCATACCTCTATCACAACTTGTTATTTTTCGAGATGTAAACAACAGGGTCCAAGGAACTTCCTCCATTTTTGCATTCTTAAACCATTTCTGACCACTTGCTGGCAATCCTGTGCTTGACTTAGGAATTCCTCGGTAACCTCCAGTTGCACATCACCAACTTTCGCCCGACAACCATCAAAGGATAAGGCGAATTCTTGGGCAACCAAAAGATTAAAACCTTGAAACTTCCTGACGAAAACATGCCAACCATTTCTTTCCAAATCCTCCCTAACATCATCGTATGAGAGCAGGGTTTGGATATCGTTTGGTTTGATTCTCATGACAGGAGCCATACTGGACGGTAGGGTAATCAAACAAACACAACATACAGGTAGGGTTTGTAAAAACAAGACAGAGCCATAACCCTGGGCCCAACAATGAATGGTGTAAAGACTAATACGATGGGATAGTCGTTTAATCAAAACACATGCGAAGAGGTTTGCGAAACCCGAGGCCATCCCAAGCGATAATGGCAGTCTGCAAGTCGTATGCCACCTTTGCGTTCAATACGATCTAGGGCCAAAACATTAAAACAAGAATGAGTGCACGCATCATGAGTTTAATTGCAAAGTTTGGGTAAATCAAAAATTGAAAAATCAAGAGTTTTGTGAAAGAAATGTAATCAAAGATCAAACCAAAACCATACAAACAATCAAACGGTTGGGGTATTTTGTTCATAAAACTATCAATCTCTTAGGCATGCTAAGAATTGAAAGGATAAAAAACAAAGAGGGTAATATCTTCATGGCAAGGAATCAAAACTCCATAACAAATTATATAAACAACTAGTCTTCAATGAAATTTTAAAACACAATGGTAATCACAATCGCAAGTTTTCATGCTTTCAGTCATGAAAACAAAACATGAATAGACAATAGGTAAAAGCGACAATTTACAATTGTCATTTTGGAAATGGCTCATGAAGAGTAATAAAAATTCATGACCCTGTGTAGGCAACTATGTAGATTATTCAATTGATATAATAAAAATAACAATTATATTATTCCTGCCAACAAGTTGTTAGCACATAGAATTGTAGGGGTAAAAAAGAACCACTTTGGTTTTGTTTTTGAGTCACACCTTTGATCCTTACATCATTACCATGACATGTCACCTTTGAGTTGTATAAAAGGTTCTCTTTGTGATCATCCATCTATTTCAATGTCAAGTTAAAGACAGTTGTATGTGTTTCCAACTCACTAGGAGAGTTCGCAGCGTACTCAAGTGCTCCATTCATTCATTTCCATCATTACCATTTTGTCATGCTAAGGGATTTCATTGTTTCCAGAGCCTATTTTTAACAAATTTTCAAGGATCGGGTCTTTGGACATCCTAACAGTCTCCTCGAAGCATGCAAATCTTCTTTGAATTAGGCGCTGCAAACTTCGTTCTGAACTGGCTGAAGGAGAGAGTTGGAGGTTGGACAGTTTGCAGACACCTCTATGATAATTCAAAGATGTCAACATCAAGCCTAGATCCACCTGATACTCCATGAGAGTGTTCATCATCTTTGAGGGTTGAAAAAGGGGTTTTGGCTAGTTTTCATATTGGCGTTGTGAACCGTGCTGCAAACACTTTGTTCTAGGACTGCTGAAACTTTCATTTTTTGCATCCTTTCAAATTCAGCCTTAAACGAGTGAATTCTTACCCCTATCCATTTACAATGTGTGGTTGATCATTTGTTGAAGCAGGCTTAAATTTGCAAATGTTGTTAACATATTCTTATACCGATTCAAGACCTATTTAATATGAGTTGTAAGCCATGAATATCAGTTTTGATGTCTTTCCCCAGTTATATATCAAGATAATGAAGTTTTGCAGCATGTATGGACTCCTGACATAAGTTTTGAGGTGTTGAACCTTTGCAAAAGTAAAACATGCTGCTACAGGAAAGTTCGCAGCGCCGACGCTGCAAACTGGTACTTTTGATAGTTTGTAAACAATTAGCACACATTAGAAGATTGTTTTGATTGTAACTTTTTAATTCCCATCTAGGTTCCTCTAAAATTTGGTGTGGAAGAAAAAATGGTGTTTTTGACCTGCTAGAAAAAATTCAACCTGACCCACTTCGTATTTTTGGAGAAAAGCTAAAAACACCACCTACAGGAAAGTTCGCAGCACATGCTGTCACAAGTGCCGTGAACTCTAACAATTTGAGAAATTCAAGCTATGGGAGGGCTTCCAGCTACCAGGGAAGGTTCGAATGGTCTCCTAGGAGTTAGTTGGATATGAGGGACATGCGTTCCATCTCCAAATCAATCAGGATGACCTGTTTCAAAAGGAATTTATCATTATAGACAAAATCCCAAAAGAAATAAGAATTTGTTAGGCTTTTGTTGGAATCTTTTGTAACAAGACTCCTAAATGGAGGAGGATCCTATGTAACTCCTTGGATTCAACCTCCTTAGGATGCATAGATATTATTCACTATAAATGAGAGGGTTTTTGACGATAAAAGGGTTCATTCCATGACCCAAGAGAGGCTGGAGAGAGTTGGAGCCATGTAGTTTCCCTGTGTGTGCTCATTGTAAGCCCGATGGCATGTTTTGTAAATATTTTTGCCATTGAAGACTCATGAGATCTATCATAGTAGATTATTAGTTCTTTGTTGTTCATATATCTTTTCATCTTGCTTGAATATGATTATTGTTAATGTAGGTTTGATTAGAAGTATCATGTATGAGATTTCTATGGTAAATGATTTGTTGCAGAAGTTTATTACATGTTATATTTAAGCATTCACATTTGTTGTTGGAAAGGATTTCCAATCAGTGAACATTCAGAGCAGTGGATGTTATCAGTTGAGCAGGGTGTGAGGTTGATTTGTTCACTTATATGTTGACCCTTATTTCTTTCTTTCTTTCATTCATCATCATACAAGCTATTTATCTGATAGGCATCTTGATTGCCTTCAATCTGCGAAATGTTTATGACTTCATTGCTCAATGGTGTAGCCTACTG
This sequence comes from Picea glauca, assembly GCA_000966675.3. Taxonomy (NCBI): domain Eukaryota; kingdom Viridiplantae; phylum Streptophyta; class Pinopsida; order Pinales; family Pinaceae; genus Picea; species Picea glauca. The sequence continues at coordinate 20,389 of JZKD02S0846064.1, read as the reverse complement.
ATCTGAATTTTTCTTCCCTCTCATTTTTTTGCTCAGTCTTGCTGACCCACCTACTCAAACCATTTAATCCATTTATATTATGATGGGTACAAGGCTTGCACTTACAACA
>JZKD02S0846053.1:0-14309 GCA_000966675.3 Picea glauca | reverse complement strand
CTCCCTGTTGGAGATTACCTAAAGTATATTCCCAAATTCACTAGAGAGGAAGACATCAATGCTAAAGAACATCTTGTTTCTTTCTACAGTTATGCAAACAACTTGAACATTGAAAATGAAGATGTCTGGATGAGATTTTTTGTCCAGAGCCTTGATTTTGAGGTTTGGAAATGGTTTAGGGGATTGACCCCTGGATCTATTGTTGGGAATGAAGCCTTAGATGATGTTTTCTTAAGGTAGTGGGGGGATAAAAATGCTTTTATGTATTATATCACAGAATTTGGATCCCTGAAAAGAAATGAGGGAGAATTTGTCTCTGACTTCTCCAAAATATTCAATAAGATGTACAATAAGATCCATGTTGAGATAAAACCCACAACAACTTTTGCCACAATCACTTATGCTAGTGCCTTTGACCCTGATTTTTTCCTCCTCCTTAGAGAGAGAAGAGTTACTTCCTTGGATAATATGCAAGATGCAGCCTTGGAAGTAGAATCCAATGAGTTGGCAGTTGACAGGATGAGAATTAAATCTAATAAAGACAAGGGACGAGGAAGATATGAGGCCTCAACCTTTGGTTCTTCTACATCTCACCCTCAATTAGATGAATTAACCAAGATGGTGAAGTCCCTGTCTTCATAAATGGAGAAGATGAAATTCAAAGGGAAGCAAGGTTATAAGAATGTCCCAAATAATGTTAACATAGGCAGCTTCAGGAGGCCAAATAACAATGCTCCTCAGATTATTCCAAGGGAGAAGAGGGACAGAGATAGAAGTGATCAGAAAATCCAGACTTCCCTTCAAAATAACCTAGTTGATAATCAGGAAAGGAAAGAAGAGGAGTTTGACCCTGAAATTCATTATATTGGAGACACCTCCCCTTTCCCCCATTTGACTCAATATGCATACGAGGAGTCCTTCCTGAAGAGTCAAATAAATGAGTTGACAAGGGTGAAAAGGCCAATACCAGTCCCAACAAATACAACCTCTGGTCCAAGAGGAAAATAGAAGAGTCTGACATCCCTACTCAACCTCCCAAAGCAGAGAAGACTACTAAGCATGCAGTGGATACCATCAAGGAAAAGAAAACTTAGATTCCCTCGTCAATAGACAAAGACCCTGTCATAGAGGTGAGAGAAATTATGAAACCCCCTTCCTCCTTTATCTTTGAGCATGAAATTTAGAAGATCAGAATCCCTATCCCCCTGGCACAGCTAGTCAAGCACGAAGACTTCAAAAGGTCCCTCTCTAAGTTGTTGCAACCCGAAACACCTTGTCATTCCACAAACTCAGTAAACCTCCAAGACAAAAATCCTACAGTCATATTAGGTCCTATGGTAGAAGACATAGATGATTCATCCCCTCCCCTCTACACATCCCTGAACATACATGACAAGGTGTTGTACAACTATCTAATGGATTCAGGGGCTTCCCATAATCTCATGCCCAAAAATGTCATGGAAGAATTAGGATTGGAAGTCGCAAAGGCTTATCATGATTTGTATTCTTTTGACTCGAGGAGAGTGCAATGTCTTGGGGTCATCAAAGATCTAGTGGTAACCTTGTTTCATCTACCCATGAAAAATGTGGTCATGGATATTGTGGTAGCTGATGTTCCTCCCAAGTTTGGCATGCTTTTGTCAAGATCTTGGATAAAAAGACTTGGGAGAACCTTGCAGATGGATCTCACATATGCTACCATTCTAGTCTTTGGAGGGGAGCATAGGAGACTGTATAGAGAAGCTCAATTGGCCTACATTATTAGTGATGAATTCGATCCTACCAATCATCCTATCTTTGCCTTTGATACTGATTTGGGTTCCAATCTCTTGCAGCTCACTGATGCTTCTGAGCCCCCTCTTGAAATAAGAAATCCTATTTCTCTATGTGAAGATTCCCCTCCAATTACCTTTGTTTCGAAAATGTTCTTTGATGGAGCTTACTCTAAACAAGGTGTTGGTGTTGGGGTAGTTTGTGTTTCCCCTATTCAAGAAACCATATCTCTGTCATACAAATTATAATTTGAAGCTACCAATAATGTGGCAGAGTATGAAGCTCTTGTTTTGGGCTTAAGGGTTGTAAAGGACATGGGGATCAAAGAGATATCTGTGTTTGGAGATGTTGAGATGATTATATAGAAGATCAGTAATATTTATCATGCCAAGCACCCTCGGCTTAGGAGTTACAAAAATGAAGTATGGGACCTCATTGACAGTTTTTTCCTAGCTTTCAACATATCATTTATTCCAAGAGGAGAAAACACTGTGGTTGATTCTCTGGCTGTTTCAGGAAGCAATTTTAGAGTTCGTATGCCACCTAAACTCAAGTACAATGTAGAAGTGAAGTATAGACCCTCTATACCTGACAATGTCAAGAATTGGAAAGTGTTTGAGGATGAGCTTGAAATCAAAACATTCCTAGAGACTGTTGATGAGTTTTCAGCATTACATATTGATCAAGATCTTGATCCTGAAATAAATCCTCATACTGGTGCATTTTTGAACAAAATTGTTGACCATCATATTACTTAGTTTCCTAACAATCACATGCCAAAAGGACTGATTCCTTTGGAAAGAACAAAAATGATGTGGCGGCGAAGGGTAAAATCTCAAATGATGATGTTGATGCAACTGAGTGCAACATTCACATAGAAGGAGCCAAAGTTTGTCAAATTGACAAGCAGCCTGACAAGAAAGTAGAGGGTCGAGTATGCTGGGTTATTAAAGGAATTTTCTGATGTATTTTATTGGACCTATGAAGACCTCAGAACATATGACACAGTTGTCATTGAGCATAAGATTCCACTGAAATAGGAGGCCAAACCATTTAGGAAGAAATTAAGACAAATAAACCCTATGTTGCTGCCAATTATGGAAAGAGAGGTAAAGAAGCTACTGGATGCCCAAATCATCGTACCCTTGAGATATTCAAAGTGGGTGACCAACCTGGTCCTGATAAGGAAAAAGAGTGAGGAAATTAGACTTTGTGTCGATTTCTGAAACCTAAACAGGATCTCAAAGAAAGACAACTACCCCTTGCCGAAAATGGAACTCATATTACAAAGGGTAACTGGTGCATCAAGGATATCCATGATTGATGGCTTTTTGAGCTACAATTAGATCTCGGTCCTGCCTGAGGATAGAGAAAAAATGGCCTTCACCACTCCTTGGGGTACGTTCATGTATGCCAAAATGCCCTTTGGATTGATGAACACAGGGGTGACCTTTCAGCGAGCCATGAATATAGCTTTCATTAGATAAAGGGACAAGTTCGTGGTCATCTATCTGGATGACATTATAGTTTTCTCCAGGTCTGACAGATAGCACTGTGAGCATTTGAGAAGGGTGTTCCTGAAATGCCAAAAGTTTAGTCTCTCTTTAAATCCCAAAAAATCTTTGTTTTCCATGGAGGGAAATTTGTTGGGCCACATAGTATCATTCAAAGGAGTCAAGATTGATCCCATTCGAGTTGAAGAAATTCAAACCTTGTAACTCCCAAGATCTAAGAAAGAAGTCCAACTGGGAAAAAATAATTTTCTGAGGAGGTTTGTTTCCAATTTTGCTGAGATGGTAAATCTTATAACATCCATGTTGAGAAAGGGAAATGAAGTTAATGGACTATTGAGTCTCGAAATTCCTTTGATATGATAAAGAAGGCCTTGACTGAGGCACTCGTGCTTATCAATATCGATTACTAAAAGGATCTTCATTTGACATTGTAGCAGTTATTTTGTTACATAGTAATGTTGAAGGGTTAGAGCACCCCATCTCCTTTTTCAGTCAATCATTGAGATATGTTGAGGTAAAATATGACATAATGGAAAAGCAGGCCTACGCTTTCATTAAATCTCTCAAGGATTTTAGATTCTATGTCCTGCACTCAAAAATCACTTCATATGTCCCTTCAACTATCGTGAAGGAAATTTTCATTCAGCTAGACATAGATGGAAGGAGGAGCCGATGGATTGCCAAAATCCTCGAATTTGACCTGGAGATAAAGAACACCAAATTAATTAAAGGTTAAGGTTTATCCAGACTGATGTTTGAATCTAATTGCAAAGCCTTGGGGGTAAGCTTCATCAACGAATGCTCAGAAAATCAGCCGACTGAACCATATGATACAAATTCTCAGGTAGACCCCCCATTAGTAGGATTCCCTTGGTACAAGGATGTTATATATTTTATACAAGAGTTGCAACCCCCCGATAGCATGCAAAGGAACAAGGCAAGATATTTAAATCTCAAAGAAATTAAATACTGCCTTGTTGGTAAAAATTTATATTGGAAAGACCCCCTAGAGTACTTCTGAGATGTTTAGACCCACACGAAGCACAAAGGATTATGTCAGACTTTCATGATAGTTTGTGTGGGGGGCATCACTTCTAGAAAATGACAACTCATAATATTCTCAGGGATGGTTATTTATGGCCCACTCTGTTCAATGATGTTTGCACAAAAGTTAGAGCCTGTGCTAAATGTCAAAAATTCTCAGGAAAGTAGTAGCTAAAGCCCCTTCCATTGAAACCTGTGATTGCTTCAGATCCCTTCCAACAGTGGGGCCTAGACTTCATTAGGGAGATTCATCCTACATCTAGTGGTCAACATAGATGGATCCTGATGGCCACAAATTATTTTACCAAGTGGATAGAAGCTCTCCCCACAAGGAGCGTGTCCCAGAAGGTAATCATCAGCTTCCTGGAAGATATCATAGCAAGGTTTGGTTGTCCGAGAAGAATTGTCACCAATAACACTGAATCTTTCAAAGATGAACCATTGATCCGATTATGTGGGCAGTTCAGAATTATGTTGATCCACTCTCCCCCCTACTATCTGCAAGGAAATGGATTAGTAGAGTCCTCTAACAAAAGCCTCATCAAAATCATCAAAATACTATTAAAGGACAACTAGAAAGCATGGGATTCAAAGCTGAAATTTTCTTTGTGGGTTGATAAAGTGACAACTAAACGGTCCCTGGGAATCTCTCCTTTCAAGCTTGTATATGGGACTGAAGTAATTTTTCCCTATTAGCTCGCCTTGCCAGTAGCAAATTTATTCCAAGACTGCCAAGAAGATATTGATGATATGATTAGGAGGATTCATCAACTGGTAGAAGTACAGTAGACTAGAGAGAAAGTGATGTACAGAGCACATGACCTTCAACAGAAAATCAAGCAGGCCTTTGACAGGGAGAGCAGAAAAGAGGATTTATGACCAGGAGAGTTAGTGCTCAAATGGGATGTTCCCAGACAGGACAAGGGAAAGCATGGTAAATTTGAGTCCCTTTGGATCGAACCCTTCAATATTTTTGAGACATTTCCCAATAATACTTATAGGTTGCAGAATCTGGAGGGTGGTGAAATTTTTGCTAGCCCTGTAAATGGGCACTTCTTGAAAAAAAAAATTGTTTAAAATCCATAGTTGGCGTCCCACCATTGTAAATACCATTCATGTTTTATGTTTATTCTTGTTTTAAATAGGAGACTCCATAACCCAAATAAAGGAACTGGAGGTGCGTGTTCTTGGTAGCTCGCAGGGAGCATGCCATCCCCCATGGAGCCAAATGTTAGCTATTAAGATTGTCATGTTCTGGGGGATGGTGATTTTGGCCTAGATATGTGATTTTGTCTGTCTTTTCCCCCCTTTTTGTGCAGACCCAATCATAGATTTCTCCTCTCGACGTATATTTTCCTTTTTTGTTTTCTTTCATCCTTTGGTCGACTGGTTTTCCTTGTCGAAATTTGCCTGAGAGATATCGGTGTTGAGCTTTTTTGTTACCCCTATGGCTGATTACTTCTCTTTTTGCCTCTATTACCAAGTCTTTGTTTTTTCCCAAGTCCTAGCCGTGTCATCCAACTCTTCATTATTGCAGGCCGCACCATTGAGAGCGGTCTTATATGGAATGAAATGAGCGTGAGAATCGGGATTTCAAACGTTGAGAGATTATGCATCAAGGATTGTGAAATTCTGATTTGCGAAGGGGAATATCTAGGCCATCCATTTGTGAGAAGCATAGGATCGTTGATTTGACTTTGGAAATTTTAGGAATCGATAATTTAGGGTTCTCATCGACAAGTGCACCCATAGCCCGAAGCCGCGAAATGTAAAATCCCGATTTCGTGATTTCGTGAATCGGGGGTTTCCCAAGAGCAGCCTCTCTTTCTCCCGAAACATGAAATCACAAAATCTCCCAAAGATTGGGCCCACAGTCCTAGTGCCCGGTCACAAAGGAAGTAGGTCCAGGAAAAGGGGCTAGCACTCGTCGCATAGTTGGAATTTTGTATTGTCAAGGGAATGATCGTGGCCATCCATTTTGAAGCAAGTCTGACCGTAGATCTCAGCAACTGTTTCGTGATTTTAGGCATCACAATATTGAAGCCAATATGGGGTGAAAACTCCCAAAATGAGAAACCCCAAAACATCATTTAGGACAAGCGTGAGGTCAGGGACCGTAGTCACATGGGGCAGTTGAAAAGAGCCACGCTAAAGGGGTTGAGAGAGTTTGTATTAACAATAGAGGAAGGTAATATGGTTTCAAGGTGCCAAGTTTAACTCAGCAAGTCAGGAGCGTCACCTAAGAACATATACAGACATATGGGCTCGTCTTGATCCCAATAAGGGAAGTTAATGAAGTTGAATAAGGTGGTTGAAACCTCATTTCAACCATAAATAGGAAGCATGGAAGCACCAATCGTGGAGGCGACTTGTCAGCCCAAGGTCCCCCTATCATGAATTTTCCTACAAAACCCATATTGTCTTAGATTTGATTCTAACAAAGGAAATCATGTGCAATGTGATAGAAGGAGAAGAAATGCAAAGCTTTGAATGCAGGGGTCCAATTACATCCTTGGGGGACGTTAGCAGTTCTGAGTATATAAACTTATTTTTTATATTTTGTAAGGGTTGATGGTAGAGCTAGGCTCCTGTATTGTAAATTTTTTATGAAGCACTGGTTCCACTGGTTATGCATCTGTATTTGAGACTTCTTGTTTAATGAAAGTCATATTTTTTCCATCTCTTTGTAAACTCTGGGTTAAGACACTCGGAATTGGAGGCTCCAGTTGAGGGTTGTGATGTTGTAGTGATGTAGGTTTGATCATTGTAATGTTTTCACCGGTTTTAATCAGTTTCTCGTGTTATCTTATCCCCTCTTATACTGAGTAGCTTGGAATTGGAGGATCTAGTCGAGCTGTTAGAATGGAATTGTGATGTAGGTTTGATCATGTTGCAGTTGTAACTGTGTCTCCCTAGTAGACATATCTTAGTGTTTGAATCTTTGGGTCCAAGAGGATATTTTTCTCGAATATTTTCTTCCCTAGGCTACTGGAAGACCAGATGTCCAAAGTAGGCCCCTACATCTCCTCACTAAGTATTCCCCCTATTCACCCTTTACTGCAACTTACTGACCAAAGTTAGATCGAGAGCTCACTTACTAGTGCATTACATGGTCAAGGATTTTGAGTTAAAGCAGTATTATCTTGGTTCTGCACCCACTCGACCACTCTTATTGATTCATTGTGACATATAAAACTAATGGGTATGAGGCTTACCTCTGCCACAATCCAGAGGTGACTTCTAGTGCTAACATATTCAACTCACAGAAATTCCTCCGAGAGGTAACCTATACCCGAAGAAGTATGGTCACCAGATAAGTTCTATTACTGCTTTACAGATAGAAAAAATATCGACGAGCTAACAGTGGAGGGGGTATATTGATCCATCTCTCTACGCATCCCTTGAATTGACTTTTGTGTTTGATCGGCGATGATTTTATTCATTCATATCTTTAATCATTCCAAAGTATGGAATTATTTAAATAACATATATTTAATCTATAAAAATATCACTTTAATAATGATAACATATATTTAATGTAGAAAAATATACATCGAGTGACTACAGTGAATTTATATCAAATGGAGCTGATGAAATTGATTAGACAGGAATTTGTTTCTTGATCTATCAAAGTTAGGCCCATGTCATGCCACGGATTGTGAAACTTCCCTTTTGATTTAACAACAATGTTTTTTAAACTGACAACCTCTGAGTTGCAGTGAATATATCGACAACTATGTTTAAAACTAACAGAGACTGTGTGGTAGCAATTTAACTGACCACGATTTTGATTTAATACTACACAGAGATTTAGTTATCACAGTGAATTAATTATTCATGACCGCACAATGATTCAACTATTTTACGCAGACCTCTTTATTGCCTTCTGAATTTGACTTATAAATTGCACAGATTTACTTACTATATGTATTCATTACACCTGCAATTTCGAATTATTTTGGTTTATGGCAGCAGGAATAAGGCCGGGGTCTATTATGGGGGTTAACCGATAAAATATACTATGAAATTAAAGTATCAAAAACCTTTTCAACAACCTGTGATGTCCCTTTAATAATTATGAAAAAGTTAGATAAGTCTTTATTGTTTTTAATTGCCTACAAAATTGTTTCTAAGAAGAACTTTTTTCTAATAAAATTCCTTCAAGGAAATTAAATGTCATTAAGAATGTTAAGAATTCTACAAGGTCTATTGTTTCTTTTCCTATAAGATTGTTCTAAGTGATTCATAAAGTAGTGATTCAATATATTTTTCATGAAGTTTTTCAATCTTTTATGAGATATTGTAAATAAAACTACATTATTTTAGATTTTATTCCATTCCCTCATAAGTTGTTGTCAATGGACAATTTATTGGTGTATTAGGACTCTGACAGATTAAGTTGGCACCTGGACGCACTGGTCGTGTTTGTTAAAGGTTTAGATTTGAATGTTCTTGGGATTCTTGTGCACTCGTCGTATCATGGCGACGTGATTTCTTAGGTTCAGATCATTGTTCACGTTGATCGATACCGCATATGAAACCTATCTTAGTGTCTCGTGCCTCCCGATGTGGATGTTTTTGTCTTTGTAATTGGGGTTGTACTTGTGATACAACATTGTTGTGATCGTCTCTCGCTCACCGAGAAGGTTCTAGTTACTAGTCATTGAAACTGTTGTGTTGGTTGATTGATGTTTCTTAGCTTAGTAGGCATGGTCTTGATTGTGTCCTAGAGGTCATAACCTTGCAGGGCAGGATGGGCGGGTAGTCATTTATATTTGTCTATTTGATTATCGCATGTTNGTTACCCCTATGGCTGATTACTTCTCTTTTTGCCTCTATTACCAAGTCTTTGTTTTTTCCCAAGTCCTAGCCGTGTCATCCAACTCTTCATTATTGCAGGCCGCACCATTGAGAGCGGTCTTATATGGAATGAAATGAGCGTGAGAATCGGGATTTCAAACGTTGAGAGATTATGCATCAAGGATTGTGAAATTCTGATTTGCGAAGGGGAATATCTAGGCCATCCATTTGTGAGAAGCATAGGATCGTTGATTTGACTTTGGAAATTTTAGGAATCGATAATTTAGGGTTCTCATCGACAAGTGCACCCATAGCCCGAAGCCGCGAAATGTAAAATCCCGATTTCGTGATTTCGTGAATCGGGGGTTTCCCAAGAGCAGCCTCTCTTTCTCCCGAAACATGAAATCACAAAATCTCCCAAAGATTGGGCCCACAGTCCTAGTGCCCGGTCACAAAGGAAGTAGGTCCAGGAAAAGGGGCTAGCACTCGTCGCATAGTTGGAATTTTGTATTGTCAAGGGAATGATCGTGGCCATCCATTTTGAAGCAAGTCTGACCGTAGATCTCAGCAACTGTTTCGTGATTTTAGGCATCACAATATTGAAGCCAATATGGGGTGAAAACTCCCAAAATGAGAAACCCCAAAACATCATTTAGGACAAGCGTGAGGTCAGGGACCGTAGTCACATGGGGCAGTTGAAAAGAGCCACGCTAAAGGGGTTGAGAGAGTTTGTATTAACAATAGAGGAAGGTAATATGGTTTCAAGGTGCCAAGTTTAACTCAGCAAGTCAGGAGCGTCACCTAAGAACATATACAGACATATGGGCTCGTCTTGATCCCAATAAGGGAAGTTAATGAAGTTGAATAAGGTGGTTGAAACCTCATTTCAACCATAAATAGGAAGCATGGAAGCACCAATCGTGGAGGCGACTTGTCAGCCCAAGGTCCCCCTATCATGAATTTTCCTACAAAACCCATATTGTCTTAGATTTGATTCTAACAAAGGAAATCATGTGCAATGTGATAGAAGGAGAAGAAATGCAAAGCTTTGAATGCAGGGGTCCAATTACATCCTTGGGGGACGTTAGCAGTTCTGAGTATATAAACTTATTTTTTATATTTTGTAAGGGTTGATGGTAGAGCTAGGCTCCTGTATTGTAAATTTTTTATGAAGCACTGGTTCCACTGGTTATGCATCTGTATTTGAGACTTCTTGTTTAATGAAAGTCATATTTTTTCCATCTCTTTGTAAACTCTGGGTTAAGACACTCGGAATTGGAGGCTCCAGTTGAGGGTTGTGATGTTGTAGTGATGTAGGTTTGATCATTGTAATGTTTTCACCGGTTTTAATCAGTTTCTCGTGTTATCTTATCCCCTCTTATACTGAGTAGCTTGGAATTGGAGGATCTAGTCGAGCTGTTAGAATGGAATTGTGATGTAGGTTTGATCATGTTGCAGTTGTAACTGTGTCTCCCTAGTAGACATATCTTAGTGTTTGAATCTTTGGGTCCAAGAGGATATTTTTCTCGAATATTTTCTTCCCTAGGCTACTGGAAGACCAGATGTCCAAAGTAGGCCCCTACATCTCCTCACTAAGTATTCCCCCTATTCACCCTTTACTGCAACTTACTGACCAAAGTTAGATCGAGAGCTCACTTACTAGTGCATTACATGGTCAAGGATTTTGAGTTAAAGCAGTATTATCTTGGTTCTGCACCCACTCGACCACTCTTATTGATTCATTGTGACATATAAAACTAATGGGTATGAGGCTTACCTCTGCCACAATCCAGAGGTGACTTCTAGTGCTAACATATTCAACTCACAGAAATTCCTCCGAGAGGTAACCTATACCCGAAGAAGTATGGTCACCAGATAAGTTCTATTACTGCTTTACAGATAGAAAAAATATCGACGAGCTAACAGTGGAGGGGGTATATTGATCCATCTCTCTACGCATCCCTTGAATTGACTTTTGTGTTTGATCGGCGATGATTTTATTCATTCATATCTTTAATCATTCCAAAGTATGGAATTATTTAAATAACATATATTTAATCTATAAAAATATCACTTTAATAATGATAACATATATTTAATGTAGAAAAATATACATCGAGTGACTACAGTGAATTTATATCAAATGGAGCTGATGAAATTGATTAGACAGGAATTTGTTTCTTGATCTATCAAAGTTAGGCCCATGTCATGCCACGGATTGTGAAACTTCCCTTTTGATTTAACAACAATGTTTTTTAAACTGACAACCTCTGAGTTGCAGTGAATATATCGACAACTATGTTTAAAACTAACAGAGACTGTGTGGTAGCAATTTAACTGACCACGATTTTGATTTAATACTACACAGAGATTTAGTTATCACAGTGAATTAATTATTCATGACCGCACAATGATTCAACTATTTTACGCAGACCTCTTTATTGCCTTCTGAATTTGACTTATAAATTGCACAGATTTACTTACTATATGTATTCATTACACCTGCAATTTCGAATTATTTTGGTTTATGGCAGCAGGAATAAGGCCGGGGTCTATTATGGGGGTTAACCGATAAAATATACTATGAAATTAAAGTATCAAAAACCTTTTCAACAACCTGTGATGTCCCTTTAATAATTATGAAAAAGTTAGATAAGTCTTTATTGTTTTTAATTGCCTACAAAATTGTTTCTAAGAAGAACTTTTTTCTAATAAAATTCCTTCAAGGAAATTAAATGTCATTAAGAATGTTAAGAATTCTACAAGGTCTATTGTTTCTTTTCCTATAAGATTGTTCTAAGTGATTCATAAAGTAGTGATTCAATATATTTTTCATGAAGTTTTTCAATCTTTTATGAGATATTGTAAATAAAACTACATTATTTTAGATTTTATTCCATTCCCTCATAAGTTGTTGTCAATGGACAAGTTATTGGTGTATTAGGACTCTAACAGATTAAGTTGGCACCTGGACGCACTGGTCGTGTTTGTTAAAGGTTTAGATTTGAATGTTCTTGGGATTCTTGTGCACTCATCGTATCATGGCGACGTGATTTCTTAGGTTCAGATCATTGTTCACGTTGATCGATACCTCATATGAAACCTAGCTTAGTGTCTGGTGCCTCCCGATGTGGATGTTTTTGTCTTTGTAATTGGGGTTGTACTTGTGATACAACATTGTTGTGATCGTCTCTCACTCACCGAGAAGGTTCTAGTTACTAGTCATTGAAACTGTTGTGTTGGTTGATTGATGTTTCTTAGCTTAGTAGGCATGGTCTTTATTGTGTCCTAGAGGTCATAACCTTGCAGGGCAGGATGGGCGGGTAGTCATTTATATTTGTCTATTTGATTATCACATGTTTAGTCAAGTTGCATGATGTGCTAGTGTGATGGGTGGTTGGTATTTATTTCCTTATATGCATATGTTGTGTTGGTCATCAAGTTTTGTTGAGTAATTGTTGTCGTTGTCACTTTCCTACAAAAAAAGAGAAAAAAATGCACTTATTTTGCGTCGGGTCGTTACAAAACGTGAGTTTTATTATAAAGAAATCGTCATCCTGCATCCATCAACGAAACATGTTATTGATCCATAAACAACATCATAATATACCCCGACATATGTCACATGCAATAACATAAATACTCAAACCATATACAGTGCACTCCCTGACTCGATCTGGAGTCCAAGGAGGTCCATCAATGCCATCGGCATTCTCAATCGGTCAAGAGTCTTGCACACTCAAGAGAAACCAGTCAATAGTATATGTATATACATAATCATAATATAACATCATAATTCATAGTCTCATCACCAAAATCCATAAGCGAAGAAATCAGTCATATAATGAACCAGATCACTTGCACACAAGTGTCCTCAAGGTTAAGTCACATCAGGTGTGTGCACAAGAGAGGGATGTTACAGAATTTGACGAGGAAATAAATGCATTGTTTAAAGTGAGTGAATTAATTCATTGAACATGGCATGTATAATATTTTTTTAATGATTTGATGGGGAAACAAATGCAGACCACCTAGGACATCCATCAATTAATGCATTGAAGTGTCCATGCATAATATTTTTTAATTATATTTGATGGGATTGAAGATAACAATGTATTAGAGAAATAATGTACGATAAGAATTAAATGGAATGTAATTTACATATATAACAAAGTGTATTAATTGTATAATTAATTTAAAACATTAAAATAAGTGAAAACAATAATAAGACTTGAAATATATTAATCAATTAAAGATGAAAAAAAAATTATTATATCAAAAAATATGTATTTGTTTTATTAAATTAAACATTACATTTCACATATAAATTTAAAATAAAAGGCAAAATAATGTCAAATAACTAAATTAATAACTAACCAAATATTTTTACTTTAAATTTGAATTTGAAGCTTATTATATTGGTCAACTTAATTAATTTATTTATTTATTAAAAAAATCTTATAAAACCACAAGATTAGCTTTTCCTTGTTAATCATTTTAAAGTTAATTGATAACTTTGTCCTATCCAATTCAAAATTGTTCATTGTTTAATTAAATTGATTAATTAATTTTTAAAATGATATACATTTTTATAAAATTTAGTATCATGGTCTTGTATGTATTTCCAACTTAATAATCCATTATATAATAGAGTCACATGATGGTTTTTGAAATATAASTTATTACATGATTAATTGATGAGGCATACTATTGTAATTATATATTTGTGCATAGCTTTTCCTTATTAATTCTTTTAAAGTTAATTGATAACTCTGTTCTATCAATTCAAAATTGTTCATTGTTTAATTAAATTGATTAATTAATTTTTAGAATGATATACATTTTTATAAAATTTAGTATCATGGTCTTGTATGTATTTCCAACTTAATAATCCATTATATAATAGAGTCACATGATGGTTTTTGAAATATAACTTATTACATGATTAATTGATGAGGCATACTATTATTGTAATTATATATTTGTGCATATATTGAATTCAATTATTTATTTATATATATATATATATATAAAGAATTGTAATTATATATTTGTGTATGTAATGAATTAATTTCTATATATACACATAATTGTGTGTAAATATATCATAAATTCATTACCTTTGAAATTACTTAAAAAAAAGTTTGCTTCATGTTTTAACAAGAAATTATGAATTTT
>JZKD02S0846009.1:0-10292 GCA_000966675.3 Picea glauca | reverse complement strand
ATAAAGGACATGCCACTCCATGTACTCGCTGACAAGATCATAGAATGAGTGGCAAACCCTGTGAAAAGGGTAGCAGTAGGCTTGCTCTACTCCACATCTACTCCTATAGGGCTGGACTTCATGAGTCTGTATAGGTGAATGGGCGGGCTCTGGGCAGGAAGTCACCTATTCCACTAGTTCTTTCTGCTCCTCTTCTTGGCTCTACGCCAGGTCTGTTTCATATTCATCATAAATAGGGACCATGGGGTGGTTCTGCTTGTTGACTGGCTCTTCGGTATCTTTATAGTGATCAAATGTAGGATAAGCTTGTTTCTCATCATCAGTATAATATACATCAAAAAGGGGGTGTCCTTCATTGATATGATCCTCCTCCAGAACAGTGATCTCGTAAAAAAATTATGTTTTAGGGATAGTGGGACCTATTGGTTCTGGCTGCTCATACATAATCTTTTTCTCTTTAATCCCAGGTAAAAATATATCGTGAGAACCCCCTTGGAGGAAAAGAGAAGAATCCTCTTCCACAACTAACCCCTCTTTTAAAAAGAGAGGGTCTTCGTCATCATGAGCAGAGCTGTTAGGAACATCTGCTTCAACCCGATATCCAGGTGAGTCATCTACCATGGACCACATTTGCTCTATAAACTCACAATTTCCACAAGAGGCATGTTGATCGTTATGAATATCTAAAAGAATAGAGGCATTTGATATAATGTCAGATGCTTCCATTCTAGGGCTAACACAATTAATATCATTCAACACCTCTATATTTTCCTGGAAAATGCTTTCCTCCACGGTAAAAGATTCATCATGGACCTGGTCTTCAGGGCCAGCAGAGGCTTCATGCAGCGAAGAAAACTCCTCACAACAGTTTTCATACAAACAATCAGCTGGAAAATAATCTTTACAAAATGAATTGAAAGTTGTATGAAAACTTGTTAAAGAGCGGATGCTTGCAGCGGGAACAGACTGACACCATTCAAGAGCAGCTCCCTTCAATGAATACCTGAAGAGCTTAGTCTTGACATCTTCATGCATGATATTAAGTTGATGAATAACCTCATGAAAGTCCAGTAAATGCTCAGTTGGTACCTCCGAAATTGTTGCGTGAAATTCAGGGAGGAAATTTTCCCATTGGTCTCTATCAGGAAGTGCATTAGGAAAACCAACTATTTGGGAAAAGTCACAAAAAGAAAACCTTTTAGCTAATATTTTCTCCATATCGAACCAGTGGAGTCACTAATTGATCCTTGAATCATGGAGTCGCCAGGTGAAATATTTACAGCTTTGAATGTGTATGGTCATTGTTCACCATCAAAGGCCAGATCTTAATGTTGTCGTTACCCCAGGAAGCTTCTCAGGCAGAGAAAGCAGCTGTTGAAACCTTCTTGAGAAAGCTCCTTAGGGTCAGCTTTCAGGTGTGCTAACAATAGCTACAGCTGAAATAGTGAAGTGGAAACAACGGAGTCACCACAGTGGAGTCACCAGGTGCACAGTATAAATCTTTAAGGGCTCTGATGTCTGATGCACCTTCAGAATCAGAGGCTCAATGTCATTCTGCCCAGGTAAAATCTTCAACTTCGTCCCCGACAGCAGCGCCAGAAATGTTAGTGTCTGAAGTCACCCCTGGATTACAGCAGGAGCAGAGCCCAACTCCCATCATTTTATGTCACGATTTGTTTTAATGGGTGATCGAATGGAAGTTAACTCAAAACGATGTGGTTCTAACTCCGAAACTAGGCCAGGCATGCATGGGCAAGTGAGGTCTTAGATAACTTCAAACAGTGAGTTGTAGTAAAGGTGAGTAGGGGGAAGACTTGTATCAGAGAGATGCAAAGGTCTATCATAAACATCAGGTTCCTAACATACTGTAGAAGAAGACATCTAAGCACAAGATCTTCTTACATTCAAATGCAGAAAACCAGAGAATACAATAATGCCACAATAAATCCTTTATCACAACATAATTGCCATAATTCGTGTGAATCAGTCGATCATGAAATATCTCAGCATGAGATGAAATTAGATGGGATGAGAAGAATGTATTTCATTAAACAAGAAATATTACATACAGATGCATAACCAAAGAACTAGGGTGTTTGTTAAAACTTTTACAATCGGGAGCTTCGCTCTACCCTCTCCCTTTTACAATATACAAAGACTGAGTCTATATACTCAGCAAAATTCGCCTATCAGAGGCATGTTCAGTCATCCAAGGCGTGGTTTCCCTTCAGCCGAATTCGGACGGATAACTTTCGTTAAACGCCACCTTAACTGCGCATGGCTCCTGCAGGAGAGATAGTTGCAACATTAAAGGCCAACATGGTGTGCGCAGACTTTCTCTAGTCAGATGAGGACCAGCCATGACCCTTTGGAGAAAATTAGTGTATAGGACCGTCTCAGGCAGACTGTCTGCCGGAACCCCCATACCTTGCATTCAATAAGTGAGTTGAGGTTTCAACTACCTCTATTCAGCTTCATTTAATTCTTTAGCGAGGACTAGGATCAAAGTCGGGCTGAACTGGTCTTGGAGGACGCGGTATTCCCTTCTGTGAAAAAACCTAACACTTTGGCACCTTTGCATAACTCTCTTCCTTTCTCAAGTGACTGCGGGATGTGACCCTACATTTATTCTCGAAGGTGCTTTCGGCGTTCACGGATATGGAGGGGTTGATCCTTGCTTATCATAGTCGCGATGAGAGAAACGCCAAGATGGTTAAATCTCGCGCCACATGTACTCTGGATGGAAGACTGCTATCTTTCCCTGCACACAATATGGGCACTATCCATTGCGCTAACCTCGGTGCAACTTCGTTAATCGCGATTTCCCGCCAACCTTTGATTTGCTCCTTTGGATGAATCTGGACCGTTGACACTATAATTTTGCCCGCTCACTTGATTTTAGGCACAAAAAGGACTTCTTCTGTGTGTTGCTCTTGGGCGCTCCTCGTGCAACCTGCAGACCTGGATTTCCCGATGTCGAAGACAAGAATTGTCGCTAAAAGGTTCCACATCCACCAAGCCTGAAAGTTCTAGTTTTCTAAGGAAGGATTGGGACAGGGGATCTTCCCACACTGAATCCCCCCATATATCCTCTCTCCCAATAGAGAAATTCAAATCCCCACCTATAATGATATCCTTTGACTGAATAGCTTAAATATCCAGTAGATAATTCTAAAACATTTCCCTATCAGAATAGGGATCATATATATTACATAACAATAAGTGTTGATCCAACTCCTTACAAATAATATCCATATATAAACTTGAATTCATGGATAAATAGTTGATAATATATACATAAGGCGAAATGACCATGATGATACCACTTGACATTCCCTCTGAGTCCTGGCCAATAAAACCCCAACCCAGAAAGGGTTTGTTTAGTTAAGAAATAATATGATCACTTCTCACCATAGAATCTCGAATGAATATGATATCGAGATGTTCTTTTTCTATGAACCTCTAGAGGGATAGTTTTTAGGTCTCCCCCCAAGACCACTCATATTCACCAACATAATTTCCATGGAGGTGACAAGAGTGGGGCAGCGCCTGCTCTAAGTATCCAAGAGCTAAGTTGTTGATGACCATGAGACACCTCATGGAAAGATTTTTCCTGGGCATGTTTCAACGTTGACTTTCGACCCACTTCAGATGGCCAAGGTTATTTTGGTGAGACAAACCCCAAGCCCCCAGAAGAGGAATGACCTTGAATTGGAACACCAGGCCTAAGAAGATATGGTTCCCACCTCGAGGTGACCGACAAGGAACTAAAGGAACACTCCCTTCGAGAATCCAAGGACTGTGAAAAAGTAGGATCAGAGTCATTGACAAATTTAATTGGGGGATCCTTTGAAGTTTTAGTTTTCATGAGATTTTGGACCGAAACCCCCAGGAGGAAGTAAAAATAGAAACCCCCCCAAAGGAAGTAAAAACCAAATTACCTATCACTTCATCCAAACATTACATGGAGGAGGAAACCATACAAGAAGAAGATGAAAACTTACCCAAAATAAGTCAGTTAACTTTACAATCAGTCCACATTGCCTCAATCTTGATCCATTATGATGTTGATAGATCTAAATATTCATCTAGAATATCCTTTGGAATATTATGAAACCCTTACCTGGAACCTAACCCATCTAGAGGAACTATAATATCACCCACCATGATACCATCTTCCTTGTGAGGAGAAAGAGACTCACTAGGACCAGAGATTTGACTTTTACCTTGTCGGGTAGTGGGAGAAAGATCCAATTCAAATTTTTGATTGTTGCACAAAGTGGAAAACACATGTGTTTTTCAGGATTCCTGGGGGTACCTCTGAAACTTCTTGATAAACGTTTTTTCACAATCATTCACAACATGACCCACACAATGACACCTTACACATCGAAAAGGAACATTGAGGTAATTAAGAACCCATGAATAAGTACATGAACCAATAATTAAATTCATGCACTCAAAAAAACCTTATAGTGATTATTTATTTAACTAATTTATTATTAAAATGGGTTGTTGATTTATTCACTTAATCTAAAATAATTTTAATTTGGAATATAATTTGCATGAGATGACTTCTAGGGTTTCTATAACTTTACCCTGGCTTTGAGCTTCTAGTCGCCGACCTGGTTCATCCATGGCTGTTGCGTAAGGGGGGCCCCAAGGCCCCTCTTATAGCAAGGTAGCCTCACCTGACCTGTGGAGTGGACACTTCAAGAGACCATATTTCGAACCATCGACTGAGCTACGAGATATATTATGGGAGGAAAGATCACAGGAGGAAAAGGCCATGGAAATAGATCCAAGACCAGACCATGCAAAAGCGGCTCGCATCTGGGAACCTGGGAAATGCATCCCACGGGCACCTATGGCCCCTAAATACGTGATAAACACACCCTGAATAGAAGAGCAAAAGAAATACATGCGGGACTACACTCTGGTGCCTAATTCCTGTGCCTTTGGCCCTTGGAAAGGGATCTAGTGAAATAGATTCAACACTAGTGGAACCTAAAGGACACTATGATTTACAACTAGGCTCCAAAGGCTTCTTTACCATTATATGTCATAATCTAGAAGACATAAACATAATATTTGAGGGAGGCCCATACTTCTACAACTCGGCAGGGATTTTTCTGTGTTTCTGGATAGAGAAATTTAGCCCGAGGAAGGAAGACATCTCACATGCACCAGTTTGGTTACAAATCTACTCTTTACCCTAGGAATTTTAGCTAGAGGAGATTCTAGCAGGCATCGACAACACTATCAGAGTCTACGTCAAAGCTTCAAATGCCACAAAACAAAGAAGGCACACCTCCTTCTATCTCAACATTTCCAAATCTCTTCCTAGCACCATAACTCTCGAATACCATGATGAAGAGTGGTACCAAACCATATATTATGAACACATACTGTTCCATTGTAGGAAATGCCATGAACATGGGCATCTCTTCAGAGAATTCCCTCTCGGCAAACACAACAAGATAGACCCCTCAAACTCTAGTAGAGCTAGAGACAGATACACTCAGGTCATTGGCCACCAAAAAACATTCAGCTAAAAAATGTGGTCCCTTTTGTTTTGACTGCCCCCTCTACCAACAATTCCTTTGAATACCTTCATAAGGTCTCGAAGGACAACCTCAACCCCATGACTTCTCCACCTAAATCATCTCCCTCTTCGGACACCAAAGAAAAATCAACAGATATTCCACATCAGAATCAAAATCCCATGTCAAATCCCTTGGATACCACTCTGTCAATAATGTTAGGAAAGGAAATAGGGGACTCTGACATGTATCTTGAAGACCAAGACCTGGAGGGAATATACTCGATTCATCTGGAACATGCTTATCAGAAAAAATAACTTTATACAATCCCTTCAGACCAGCTGCGCAAAGTGCACAAATTTTTCCTCAACGCCTCTGCAGAAGGATCGGCCAGAGCCAACTCAGGCCTAGGGATTAAATGGGGCCTTCGAAATATCAACGCAAACTCTCAAAATATGAGAATAAAAGAGGAATAAATCCAACACAATAAATCATCCATGACATATGCCAGTTCCTAGTGAACTCGGGATAGATCCAACTGATCTCGAACAAATTTCCTCCTATCCAACCCCCAACCTCATCATGAAGATGCTCTCATGGAACATCAGGGGTCTCAATGGGCGTAGAAAGTAATGCATGATACGGGAAAAGATCATGAAAGAACAACCAAACATTCTCTTTTTGCAAGAAATTAAATGTGTCGGAGATGAAGCCCTCCAAATTCTCACAAAATGTTGGAAGCAAGCAAGTACCATGGAAACTAGAGAAAACAACATGGCAGGGGGAATTTCCATCCTTTGGAACCGTTCCACTATCCTCATGGAAGGATTTTTCACCTCCAAGTGGACCATCTTGGCCTCCTATAAGATCATTGTATCGAACAAACCAGAATTTTTAACCAATGTGTATGGTCGAACCACTCAAAGAGAGAAAGAATCCTTTCTCCATCAACTGGAATGGATTTCCAACCACATAGGAAATCAACGTTGAATTCTGGGGGGAGATTTCAACATGATACATGATTTAGAGGAAAAAAGAGGGGGAACGTGAAGATTGGATAACGATAGTGCTCACATCCAAGGTATCATTGATAAGCTAGGCCTTATAGATATGAAGATGAAAAATGGGACCTTTACCTAGACAAACATAAGATATGACCCCCAATAGGTTGCTTGTCACCTCGACAGATTCCTCATTTCTAAAACTTTCATGATGGAAGACCTTACTTGGAATCCCACAGTGGTGGATGAGACAGGTTTGGACCACTGGCCTATTTTTCTTAGAGTTGATATCAAAAGAACGCCAGGGAAGAATCCATTTCGTTTCGAGAAATTTTGGCTAACTCACCAAGACTTCCAAGAAAACATTGAGAAATGTTGGCAAGAGGTTGTTGTTCCTAAGGGCACCCCCATGTATAAATTCCAACAAAAGCTAAAAAATCTCAAGGAACGCCTAAAGAGCTGGAACAAATCCACCTTTTGGAACATCTTTCAAGCTCGAAATCTTCTGGATCAACAAATGCAGACTTTGCAACAAATTAGGAACCAGAGCCTTACTAAAACACTAAAAGAGAAGGAGGCCAACCTAAAAAAGAAGATTGTAGAAAGATGTTCGTAGGAAGAAATATTATGGAGACAAATATCAAGGATCCAGTGGCTCAAAGAGGGGGAGAAAAATTCAAAATTCTTCCATAGATCAATGCACCAACACTGACACATAAACCACATTTATCAACTATCCACAGATCAAGGAACGATCCTCCATAAGCACAAAGATATATATCAAGAACTAATCACTTAATACATGCAACTCCTCTCAGAACCTCCTGTAATGAACCTCATATTTACCATAAAAAAAAAATTGTTTATCTGTTTTATATATAATTTCTTGGTGGAGGAAGGGATCATAGTCATACAACTCTGTTGTCAACTCGATTATGAAAACTCTATAATAAAACCATTCTATACACTCTATTATAAAAATCTTGTTTACAAACTCCTAATTTCTACTTACCACAAGATATCTTATTTATATCATCTTGCTTAATCACGAGTAGAAAGGTTATAATTAAAAGTTCCCAAGGCTTTAACAAATCCCTTTCATCCTTTATTCTTTACCCATATGCGTATAGGGCTACGTATATAAGTGTGGTGTTATAATTCATGCTACAACTTGCCTTTGACATAAGGTTCCATATTCGTGCACAAGTCCACAAGATTATTTTAGCCCTAGGAAACTTTAACTAGTTTTCTATCCATAAAAGTCATGGGGTTGAGTTTGAACACTAGACAACTAACATAACTACCAAGTCTCTATTATTTAGTGGTTCTTAGAACCAGTGGTTGATTGTAATGAATTAATTAACCCAAAATCCAGTGGAAAAATGACAACTAGGATCGAACTATTGTCTCAAGCTAACATAGAGGGTGTGAAAGGGTTTTTTACTCCCGTCGAGTCATGAAGGTGTCAAATCATGACATTCCTTAAGTGGAAGAGATGGTTCACTGTCATAATAGTTAAATCTCTGCAAACTTCATTAATGACAGCCCTGCTAATCCCATTGAATTCGTCTGGCTCTACCCTCGAAGTGTCACGTCGACCCTACCATTGTCACATGGCTACCCCGTCCTTTGTACTCTCCACAATTATTCTGAGGTAAAAAGGCGTTGTTTAGGGTTAGGGTAGACCCACTGTTTGTCAATTTCTGAGTTCTTTTACGAAGAGGCTCCGTGTGTCATATTTTCAGAGACGAAGTCTATATATGATGGTGTTTTCTCCATGGAGTCTCTGTGTATCATATTTTTCAGAGGAAAAGTTTATATTGTAAAGGGTAGTCGCTCCATGGATGTAACCGATGGCATGGTATGAAACCCTGGTAAGTTCTTCCTTACACATAAAACCATGATAGATTAAGTAAGGTGGTGCATTATTTGGCAACGTTAAGTATTTTTTCATTCTGTTAATCATCGTCGTGTCCTTTCAATCTTACTGTGTTCTTCCTTTTGGGTAACTTCTCTGTAATGGTTTATTAGAGTCTTCTAGAGTTAAGGTTGCTTTACAGTATACAGTTTATATGATAGGAATGGATGTGCATTACTTAGGTCTCAGCTTTACCTTCCATAGGTATTCTGGCCTTCAAGACCATAGGGACGACCACTTACCTTATGATGCTCCAAAATCCTCGAGTCTTTCTTTTGGTTGTAGTTACAGTCCTCTTGTCTTGTATACGCCATCCCTCAAATATATAATAAGATTTTGTTTTCAGATGAAGGGTAAAAGTCTCACGAAAGGGTTCCACGGTGAGATGCATAGAGCGTGGTATATACCTCGTCGTGTTTTTCATTATTCCTATTTTCATCCTTCTTTAAAGAATCTTAAGGAGGTATGTCAGCCTTGTGAATAGTTCACCGAAGAAAGACTCTTTTTGTTTGGTAGTGTAATAAGTTACATTTTTATTAATTTCCCCTGTGATTGATGGAGTCATCTTTCCATAGATTTACCAGACCCTCTGTTGGTTCTCACTCGGGTAATTACCCTTGTTATTTGATTTAATTCCTTCTGTTTTTGTGATGCTTCGAACATTTTATTGGGAGTCTACGGCATATAACATTTTGAATTTGTAACGAAAACCCTGTCACCTTTATGGGCGGTGATTAATCCCCATCACCGTAGTGCGACGACTCTTCTTTTATTGTTGATTATAATTATTCGCTACAGTTTTGGTTCAAGAATGTTTTAAACGTATCTCTTTAATAAAATCTATAATTTTGTGTAAATTTTCTGTACTATTGCTTCGGCTTTCTCTTATGGCATATTTGTACAATTTACAAGTTAAGGGTTTCACTATTGATTATTTACTTGTAAGAAAGAATCTTATGAGATTTGTTAACGTCACTAATGATGGGCCTTGTTGGTGCAAGGACCCATCAGATACTTACTGCGCCCTCCCCCCTCAGCCTGGACATATATTTAGAAAGCAAGCGATGGGGCAAGGATTCAAGCCCGTGCATCATAAGATAAGTGCTTCGTTGGTTTAACGTTTACCCTGCTATTGCAACTTCTTCTTTTTTGTTACTTATTACTCGAATAAAGGATAAAGTTTTCAGCATTTTGTTTTCCTTTGCAGGGTTTCTACCAATGCAAGTCTCAGATACCCGCCTTTTCCTTCGGCGCAAAAGGTATTCGGGTCCCGAATGCATCATATCTTAGGCTAACTCTACAGGTTCTAGAATCATCTAGAGGAGACCGTGAAATTCAACTAGCTCTGTTATAAATAGTCTTTTTTTTTTTTTTTTACTTCTGTAATGTTTTGTTGAAGTAACCCCTGGGGACGTTTCCATTGTTGGCATAATGTTCGTCCTTGTACAAGTATTAAATCGATATCTTTGATTTTAGATCTGGTCAACTATGTAATACAATTTCCTTTTTATTTAATGAATGGCGATTGATCCAGGTGGATATCGGGGTCCACCCACCTTTTCCAACTAGCTCAAAACAGTTTTCTGGCCATTTTGGCAATTTACTATTTTTAGCAGGTTTTAACTTCCAGGGCCATTTTGAGGGCCTAAATGATTTTTTTTCGAGATAGAGGTTCTCAACGATAGCCAAAGGAATCATTGAGCCCCCAAAATGAGTCTCCTCGACGATACCTTTCCAACGAGCTATCACACGCCTAAAACGGAGATCGTATGCAAAAGTTACGACCCCGGGAAGTTGATGCACCAACTTATCCAAACGGGGCCCACATGA
>JZKD02S0845987.1:4057-14309 GCA_000966675.3 Picea glauca | reverse complement strand
ATTGGACTGCTTTTCAATGGCAACCACTAAAGCACTCAAGATTCAAGAAGATGATGCCTCCCCAAGTGGGATACTCAACTTCTTCTTGAATCACACCATAAAGCATAAAAAAGATCTATAAGTTTGTAAACTCAAATGCTCATGAAAATTCAAAACATTTAGAAAGACAAACCATAAGATTGCATTAAAGATTTGTAAACATGAAATTGCTTGCAATATGTGTTCCTAAACATTCATCTAAGATCCCCCAAAACACATGGATTGTCTATGCAACTAAGTGGTTAGGAGTTTCTTAAAAATTAAGTAAATTTTATTATTCCCTCCCCCTAACTATGTGTAGAGCCTTAAACCTCCTCCTCCTGTTGCCAAATAACTACCGGGTGCTCAAGATAGTAAGGCAACGAGGCCCACCCTAGCTTCCACGGTCAACCCTGACAATAAGAGTACTTCTCGGAGAGGACACCCACCTAGAGCGCCACGGGACGGTCCCCCGCCACTACCCTCCGTTGTTTTCCTCAAACCCATTTTAGATGGTGGAGATGGTGGAATTAGGCTATCATAAGTTGTCTAAAAGATTATTATGACTCGCAGGTGAGTCTTTAGGTGTGTTTGGAGTGTTTTGGAAGAGTTTTAAGTGTCCAAAAAGTGTGATTTAAGCCCCAAACCGAAACTGCAAAGTGACTATAATGAATGTTGCAAAAGTAAAGATTTAAACCATATACACATGAATAATATGAATGTAAAAGCTCAAAAGATAAACGTCATTAGGATAGCCATCTCATTCATCATCCATAACATGTAACTTTGCAAGAGATAAAGCAAAGGCAAGAACAACTTGCCAAATGATAACAAGAAATAATCTTTAGATTTAATCACTCATCCACATGTATGCTAGCTCATTGAAGAAGACGTGCTTGAAAAGGAAATACTTGGCAAGATAAAAGAACTTAGATCCTAAACCATTTAGTGATTCACATATGATTGAAAGATATAAATGACAAAATGCCTTAAGAAATTAATGAATTGCACCACTTAAGATAAATTTCAAAGCATTAAACCATAAAACATGACATAATAAGCATATGTGAAAGAAATAACATGAAAGAAAGTGAAATGATAGATGTGTTACGACTACTCTAGATAAATTTTAAACCATAATAACATGTAGATCATCAAAGCATTATTATCATCTAGCCTCACGATTTTGGGGATTACTCTCCCAAGGTGTAGGCAATATTAGTTAAGCAATAGAAATAAAATAGAAATATTGCAGCAAACCACTTACAATGGCCAAGGTGGAGGCAAGCCTACCATTATTGGCCAAAGAGCGTTGAAAAACACGAGTGAAATTATTATTATTATGTGGCCACACTACCTTGTCTTGTGGACAAGTGGGGCAAAACAAATAAATAAACTTGGAAGCAAATCTAAATTAGCCCAACAATATTGGGGGGTTGGCTTGGCCAATCACTCACCCAAGGTGTAGGCAATGTATAACTTATAAAGAATGATACAAATAAGCTGAAATAATAGAAAAAAAATGCAATATACAAAGAGGAAAGGGAAGGGATTTGTTACTCGACTTGTGGGACCTCTTGGGGATGTTGTAAGAGCGAATTTCGACAGCGTTTCCCCTTGTTCATGGTAAGAATCTGCAAAAACCAGCAAGCAAAAGCTTGCTGGTAATGCTACAAAACACAAAAAATGTTAAGAATTTTTTTTGTTTTTACACAGAAAATTTTCACATGAAATCTCCAAGTTGAAATGTAAATATTTTTTACCTATCTAAGAAATGTTAGCTACAACAATATGGTAAAAATGAAAAGAAATAGATCAGATCCAAACTAAAAGAAAGGAGTGTAAGAAGGTTTTGATTGGAAACCCCTCTAAAGTCTCTTCCAACCAACACCTTAGAGATAAATCTGCACACTCAAGCAAAACGTGAGACAAAGGAGTAGCATAACATGATAGAATAAGTTAATAGAATGAAGTACTTCACAATACTAACTACCCTACATATATAGATCAACAACACTAATGCCAAATGATCTACCCAAACAAACTAATTTGTTCAAGAAACCAATCCCAAACTCAACAAGATCACCTCATGTGCAAGAGAAAATCTGATTACTTTAGATTGCTCCAAAATCCTCCAAAGTTTTTTATTGAATCCAAAAGGGAGAGCCTTGCAACAACTAATTGCTCCAATGCTCTCAAGAGACAATGAGTGAATGTGAGATGGCAAGAGCAAGATGGATGGGGCGAAATTTCTGTAGCATAACTTTAGCTCAAAGAATGGTAACTTGAAAAAGTGAGGAGGGGCTTCTTTTATAGTTGTAGAGGCAAGGTGCAGGCACTTGGATGAGTTCCAAGTGTCAAATCACAAGTACATGAGTGAATCTCAATGAGGGGGGCGCACCACCTTAGGGTTTTAGCATGGATGAGTGAGGTGGATGGGTGTGGGCCATCAAATGATGATGTGTTAGGCTAGGAGGGGCGCACTAGGGAAGAGAGGGGGCCCACAATCAATTAAAGTGTGTTTTCTAATGTTTTGGGTGTGAGGGGGGTGCCTTTCCCCCTAGTGGCGTGGGTATTCTATTGAGTGGGTGAGTTAGGGGATGTAGGAAAGTTATAAGGTTGGTAAGTTGCGTTGGATAGGTTAGGAATGCCCATCTTTGCTCTTTTCCACCTTCACATAGACCCATTAACTCAAAATTACAAAATTTACAAAATTGACTTAGCAATTAAAATTGTTTTTTTGACTGACCGACACTCCGGGTGGACAAATGCATAGCAAAATTTGTCCGACTAAGCTGAAACTTAGTCTATGGGTGTAGGGGGTGCCTTTCCATTTTATTTGAGCACAAATACCCCTATCAAAAGCACAAAGACCCAGTTTTTACAATATTTTCTCTAAAACATTTAATTAATTAAATAATTAAAATTCCAACCTTAGTAAAATTAATTAAATTTAATTAATTGAAAAAAACCTATCTAGACTCTACGAAATTCCGCAAAACTTTCTACAATGTCTAGCATGGCCATTTACATCATTCCTAAACAATAGCTACCAAAGGATGAGACCATTAGAACGTCGTTCACCACTTTGGAGGAATTATTGCAAGTGTGAGGGAAAAACTCATGGGAAATCAACCAGGCTGAAAAGCCTAGTTAACAACCTGAGGATGAAAAACCCTCGGTGAAAGGAACTCTCCCAATGAAAACATCCCAAGGTACCTGACCTAACTATGATCCATGCAGACTTATTAGATTATTAACCCACGCAGGGGTGCGGAAATTTCGTTTACAAAATTTTGTGTTGGAGGCATAAAATGCCCAAGTAGAACCAAAATGTCTTTAACATACTTGCATCGGATGATGCATATCTTCATGGCACATAGAGTTGACCCCTTAGTTGAATAGGTGGTCAACAGAGTCAATTAAGGAGAGGACGCAAGGTTGAAGGGATAAAAGGCTAAGGACAAGAGGAAAGGGTTCTAGAGTGTTGCAATGGCAGGGCTCGAGAATCAAAACCCTAGGGGAAAGAAGCTCACTTCGATGTTGCTTAAGCAAGGCCTCGTGCTCTTTCCTCCTTCCTTAGGTCAAACCTAGCAAAACGGCTAGCATAAAAGATAAGTTAGAACAAGAGAATGAGGTGAGGGAGAGTGTTGCAATGGCAAGGCTCTATCACCAAACCCTAGAAGATGGACGGCCCTAGGTGTAGATAACCTAGGCCTGGGACGTCCCCCTTCTTCTTAATTTCTAAAAGCACAGCTAGCACAAGGGGAAGAAGTGAAAAGAGTGTAGCAAAGGCTAGGCTCTTCTTTCCTTCTTCAACGGCTGAATATTTCTCTTTTAGGGGGACATGAAACAAGGACCTACTTGTGTGCTTGTCACCTAGGGTTTTAAATCAGAAAATTTATAAGTAAATGCAAGAATACAAAACTACAACCATTCAATTAAGAAGTTTTGCAGAAAATACACTTACATATCATGAAGAAATAGCAATGCAAACCCTAGTTGTAAACCTTCCTTCAAGAGAAATGCCAAAATATGCCAAGAAAATCCTTCCTCCAACAAGTGCGCCTCATATACAAGACCAAATACCCAACAAGGGCACAAACATCAGACCTCACAAGAGAGTGAGTTGTGTGTTATTGTCAAAATGAGGGAAAAATTCCTCAATATATACTGTATCATGACCTCTAATTAAAATTAGGTCATTAAAAATAGTCGACAAGGCTACAAACCAAAATCATACTGTTTTTACATTAAGTTGTTAAATTAAAACCCTAAATGAGCATAAGCAAGACGTCAAGCCCTCCTGAGGGAGACGTTGGCACTTTTTAGGGCAAAATGCAGCACAAACGTTGGCCCTCTTTGGGCCTCCAAACCCTGCCACACGTGCCAGCTGCCCTGTCAGACTGCCACACTCTCAAGATGACATCAATGGCTCCTAGGTGACGTCCTGGGCCATCAAGGGGAGACGTCCCACCTAAAGTGGGTCAACCCCCCTGGGCTGGGCTCAGCCAAAGTGTCTCAGATGGAACGTCCTTCTTCTTCTCAGGTGCAAAAGCTCAATCAAGCACTGTCCTGTCTCTGCACCTGATGGGGTCCCAACAACCATCTGATGGGCTCTTCAGCCCCATGGAGGTCCGAACTAATCATCTCCCCATATGTACCGGCCCAACTGGTTCCTGTCCATCGGGCATGGTCCTGCACATCAAAAACTTCGCCCTCCATGGGCTCATTAGTCACGGGGATCATAGTAATGTTAATCACGTTTCATCACTAATGTTATCAAACATATGCATAAAAACCCTGATATATCATTCAATAGCTCAAAGATATTACAAAGACCTACAATACAAAGCTGGAGAAAAAGACAAAATACCCTATTGGGCTAGTATCTATAAGGAAAGGTAAGTCTCCAAGGGGTATCATCCAAACCATGTAAAACGATGTGATGTGGTCAATGGATGTCCACACATACGGGTAGAGTGAAAGACAGGGATGCATGATATTACCTATGGGTGCCTTTGTAGAAGGGGAGTTGTACCTGTCACGGATGCAATTCTTTCCAAGCCCTTTATTGCCTTTATTCTTTTCTTTTCTTTATTTGCTTTCTTCTTTTTTTATTTCAAGGACTAACTAGAGGACACTGCCTTGGCGTGGTGACCAAAGCTGACAGTGTTACCCACAAGCACTTTCACAGAGATGATAAGGCTGGCTCGTGATGAGACCCCCTTTCCCTTGGCCATGCAACCAAAGGTCACTGCCTTGGCATGGTAACCCGATAATGGCAATGTCATACTGCTAGGTACCCATGAACATAATAGGTTGGCTCGTGAAGAGACCCACTATCCTCTTGGCTAGGCCTTGTTTTGTTATTTTTCTTCGGGTCCCTCTTATTTCTTGCTGAGAGGCTTTTTATTGCCTTCTCGGGGATCCCTGGATGAGGCATCTCTAGGTTTCATTCTTTACGGCTTTTATCTTTTACCAGCTACTTTTACCTTCTGGGCCTTTAGCCCCTTCTTCCCACGAGGTAAGGTGCAACCCCACAAACAGATCATCCTAATGCTCGGACTAGGGGAATGGGACAGGTGAGCGGGAGATAAGATGAAAAGTGATGATATGATGGGAGCGAACGATGGCTCTTCAGAAATACCCCCGGTGGCAAACCAAAACCTATGGGTACAGGCTTGTTAGGACACCCTGTCAATCCCCCCAACCATGGTCAAGTGGGTTAATGTAAGATCCAAGCAGTTGTCAGAAATAAAGGGAGTAAGATGCATATATCTAAAGGTTATAATGATCAAAAGTGACACATACCATGATACCTAGACTAATTACCTCATGGAGCAAGAGCCTTCTCCGATACAAGACCAGGCCGAAGGTGATGAATGTTGTTGCTGCTGACAAGACAAGTCTGATGAAGGAGAGGAAACATCGGCCCTCCAGGGCCATGCTCAGGTCAATCCTGCCCTCGGTAGTCCATGTCTAGGACCTATGGGCCTCGAGACATGATCTCCTAGTTATCCCTAGAAATCGGGGATAACATGAACCAATAAACCATGAGTAGTACATCCACATAAAAGTCAAAATATGCCATGAACCCATAAGCCAATTCATCAAGATCCCCACCAACTCATCAAGGAGAAGGACAACCCCATCAAAACATGCATGAAGTGAAGATAAGTGTGCAAATGCCTCCGAATGTGGCCTAGGAAGGGGCGTGCTCAATTTGATGTCATGCTTTGTGCTACAAGTGATACATCCACATGTGAATATCATCCATAAGAGCTAGGGCGTTGGAGAAAAGGAGACCTAACCATGCCCATGTTAATCCATCAAGTAAGAAACCATGTGTATGCCAAGCGCTCTATGCCATGATGAAGCTAACCAAATGATCAAGCCAATGCAATGCCCACTTAGCCCCAAAGTGCTAGGGCATTCCACCAAGGCATCCATATATCCTCATATCCAATCTATTGATATTATGGTAGCTGCGGGAGGTATTAACCTCCATATGTAACCTTTGACTAAAATAGAATATTCTGGAAGCAAGAGAAACCCTAAATAGATGTGTGAAAACCCTAGAAGACATGTCGGCTCAGTAGAATATATAATATTAAGATATTATCCTCTGGGAAGACAAGTCGGCCTAAACTGGTGACTAGAACCACTATGAATAGAGGACATCTTGGCTCATTTGTTCACTCACTCAGGAAACTAGAAACAGTGCGCAAGTTTGGAGGGGGAGGAGCAGCTGCTACAATTGTACGGTTTCATCTTGTTCAGTCTTTCTGGTACTTTCTCTTGTGCGCTACCCTTGGAGAAAGTACGCTCTCTTGGTTATCTGTTGGTTATGGTGTCGCTTCCTGGAATCATTCTTTCTATCAAAGGTTAAGGTGCTCGGGGGTGGCTTTGTGCCTATAGTTGGGTGATAATGGTGTAGCATTGTCTATGGTTAAATGAGCACATCAACATTATTCTAACAGGTTATGGGCCCACACTACCTTCAGAATAGTCTAACCGCTGCAAGGTAGATCAAGAGTTCCTTTTCAAGCTCATTGTAGCACCAGTTGCAGTTGCCACTAGGGTTTTTGATTTTGCAGCTACAACAAACCCTAAATCTAAATTCTTGGGCACTTTCAGTGAGGCATTTTACCTAATTTTTGGATACTCTAGTGCGCTCTAGCCTAGCGCACCCCTTGGTGCCCTCAGCTAGCAAAAACGTCAAGTTTGAGTTTTTGGGTCAAAGTCAAAGGTTGACTTTTGGCCAAAATTGATTATTTTGGTCAAAGTTGAAATTTTAGGGTTTCTAGCTTGTTCTAATCATTGAATTCTTTTGATTCAATTTCTAACCTCTTCTTGTCAATATGGTGTCTAGTTTCAAATTAGAAGACAAGTTGAATGATACTACAAATTTCAAAGGTATGCACTTGTATATTCTTTTCAAGTTATATCATCCAGCAAAGCATGAGTGTGTTTGCAGGGGATGTACAAGAGACCTTGTCCAAGCAGTGAATTCAGTACATTCAAAGGAACAACCGCACCCTCCCTAGCTGTGAAGACTCCAGGTTTGATTATTTAAAATTGATATGTCTCTAGTTGTTATGGCATTATTATGGTCTTATGGTGTATCTTGATCTATTGAAGTTATGATCATTATACTAACCCCTTAATACTAGAGATACACTTGTTGATATCCTCTCTAGGAGATATTCTTGTTCTTATGTAAATGCTTATTGTTTACGAAATGAAGTTGATCTCCTTTAGGAGATGTTCTTGGTTACTGTCCTAGACTCTAGGCAGGATATCTTCCATGGAGGATACCATGGAAATTTTTTGTTGTTCTTATTTCTTGTTCTGGGTAGGTCATAAGAGATAAATCTGAGAGGGAGTCAGATTCAGAGGGAATCAATGATTAAGAAGAATCCAGCATAGCTTCGTGACACTTTGCAGAATGCAAAGGGGCATGCAGTAGACGAAAGCGTGGTCTGAGGATTCTCTCAGATAGAGGGAGTTGATTTCAGAGTTTGAGATGAAGGATCTTGACAAGATTGGAAGCATGGCTGGCACTAGATGAGATCTTCAATGAGGAGACTGAAGAGGTTTAGCATGATGGACATGAAGTCCATGGCCATGCCTATGACGACACATCTGAGGAAGTTGTGTGACGGGATAGGCATTTGCTTTGCAGAGAGCACCTTGTGCCAGTATATGGTTGAGCCATGACCGTATTATTGGGTTACCGCATAGCATGTAGGTACCTATGTTGTGGTACAGATAGATATGATTGATCTCTGATGATGAAGTATGGCTGTCGGGATATACAGTTTTTAGATTAGGAGTGCAGAAGATAGATCTAGCACCTTGGGTGCTACTTCAGCTTGGGATCGAGCAGGATTTCCAGACAAGCAGCGAAGTAGATATTGTTGGCATATTTTACAGGCAGCATATGCTTGTCATTGATGGCAAGTACAACAGCGATGATGGCTTGAGTACAGGAAGAATGTAACAGACAGGCACCAGAAGTATTTTGGGAAGACGCTGCAGAGAAAGCTCGATAAGATCAGAAGAGATAGTGCAGAGGATGGTTGGCATGCTTTACAGGCAATATGTGCTTGTCACTAATGGCAAGATCAGAGTATGCAGCGAAGGAAAAACAACAACAAAGTAAGCTCAGGAGGAATTAGCGCAGAGTCGAACACAGTGCCTAAGCTCGGGAGGAGAAGCATCAGT
The DNA here is from genome assembly GCA_000966675.3 of Picea glauca. Classification (NCBI taxonomy): domain Eukaryota; kingdom Viridiplantae; phylum Streptophyta; class Pinopsida; order Pinales; family Pinaceae; genus Picea; species Picea glauca. The sequence goes on along the minus strand of JZKD02S0845987.1, from coordinate 5,561 downwards.
GATCGTTGGATCCCATTTAAATTCCCGAAAGGAGCACTGTCAGATCAGATTGTAGACAAGAAGAACGCACAGAAGAGAAGGACAGATCTCAGGCGTTAGATCTGAGCATAAGTTCCGACCATCGTTGGATCAGGAAGAACCCACACGTTCTTTAAAGTGCAAGATTGAAGCGGTGGTCCAACTCCATTTCGGAGTTTTGGCTATCGGAAGTTGGAGTGTCGAAACACTTTGCAACAAGAATGTCGAAATCGCGATATGATCGGAGCCGTTGATTCAAGATCTGATCTGGACCGTCAAATCATAGGACAAGTGGCAAGCGATTGGAATTTCGCTGACTTGGAGTCAACAGAGCATGGTGTGGAAACTCGCGAAATGTGAGATCACGATAAGACCTGGACCGTCGGATCTATGGAGATTTCAACCGTCGATCAGACTCGATGAAGTTTATAAACTCACGAAATATGAAGCGCCTTTTGGCACAGCCTGTGGTCACCACCGGTGGTCACGAGAAAAGAAGGAGCTAGTTCAGACAAGCTCCATGTCGGAGTTTCGGGGATCGGGACATGGAGAGTAACAAAATCTTTACCACAGGGATCCCGAAATACCGAAATGCGAATTGGCGAAATAAACGCAAGATCACATGAAGTCAATCCAACGGTGCAGGGGATTTTGGACACGATCGGAGGGCTAATGTTGCTCCTCGCAGTCTAACTGTTGGAAACCATTGATGGTCTCTGCCAAAGGATTCGAAGAGACCTCTATGTGATCGCTAGAGGAGCTGAAGGGTCTCCAAGCTTCTTCCAGTGAATGAAGACGATTCTTAGAGGGACTAACAAGTGGATGAGCGTTAAAGTTTGTAACTGAAGCTGAAAGTATAAGCTCGATTATGCCAGAGAAGACGAAGAGTCTTGACTGCCAGAGAGGCTGAGGAATCTCAGCATGACATCCAATGATGTTGAATGCGTGGGCAAATTGCCAGAGAAGCTGAGAAGTTGTAATGATGATCAGACAGAGCACTCACTGTGAAGAGATGCAGAAGCATTGCGCATATTGCATGCACAAGGTGCACATAAGCTATAAGAACACAACACAGAGAAGTGATGAGTTGGTTGTTGCTGAGGTGAAGTAATGCATGTGTGAGGAAGTAAAGAGGTGGTGTAGCAGCTGAAATGTATAGGAAACAAAAGGTGCATTGAATAGGAATGGCACACAAAGCACAAAAGGTAGAAGAACAGAATGGGCAGCGGATGCATGCTGGAAGACAGTGAGGAAGACTGAGTAGCAAAATCTTGCAAAACAGTGATGAGACTGGTAAGCTGTTATTGAACACTATATCACTGTAATTGGATTCAGTATTTCATATTCATATTTCAGGGTGGTTGGGAGGTACTAGGGAGGACTGGTGTCCTCAGAGGTTCAAGTGGGTGCTTGAACACAGGGAGTTGTAGCTCCCTTCTAGTTGGTGCTAGAGAAACCAGGGAGTTGGTGCTTCCTTCTAGTTGGT
>JZKD02S0845953.1:206802-220512 GCA_000966675.3 Picea glauca | reverse complement strand
ATGGGCCCTCCAGGGCCATGCTCAAGTCGCTCCTGCTCTCGGTACTCCATGTCTAGGACCATGTGGGCCTCGAGACATGATCTCCTAGTTATCCCTAGATAGCAGGGATAACAGGACACAACCTGAGAGAGAGCCCCTGAGAGGGGTTTGTGGTTCCTATATGAGACGGAGCTGGAATGTAGAGATGGCCTCCTCCTTACAGAGAGTTGAGAAGATCTCCAGATGATTCTCCTGTGTAACGCAGTGAGAAAGGAGATTTGCAGAGTTGAACATGCCTGTGGCTGAGCACAAGGTGAACGTGTGAATTCCCATAGAGCTGGGTGCATCGTAATGAGACAGAGATGAAGATGATGTATTAGCCTCCTCTGAGCAAAAAGTTGAGATGATGAAATCCAGATGACTCTCCTGTGTAATGCAGTGGGAAAGAAGATCTGTTGAGTGGACATGCCTGTGGACGAGCACAGGTGAACGTGATCCTAGTGGCTGAGCACTAGTGAGAGTGGTTCTTTTGTGTAATGCAGTGAGCCAGAGATATGGACATCCCTATGGATGTGCCCCTAGTGCTTGAGCACTACTGGGTGTATGAGATCCCTTGCTATATTGTTCAAGAGTCAGACCTGCCTGTAACCCTAATTGTAATGTAAAGGGTATAGGTCNGCCCCACCTTAATGTAATTGATAATTAATGTAAAAGATAATTAATCTGGTTAATATTAATTATATTATGAGATAGAGAGGTCGGCCTTGTTGTGCCAATAGACACTTCTGTTGACAAGTTCAGTTTAGTATAAATAAAGGTAGATTCCCCTTTGTGGAATCATATCACTAACATGAGTTTGAAAATTTCAGCAAGTATATCTCGTTGGGAAAAGTGCGCACCTCTCTTGGGCGCTAGACTACTAGGGTTTGAGCACCCTCTTATGTGCTAGGTCTTATTGGTGGTGAAGGTCTTTCTCTTGAAGAATATAGCAAAGGATTTGGCTGGGTTTTCTTCCCTTGTTGAGAAGGGTTTCCCAGGATACTTCTTGTGTTCTTTTGCATGGTGTTTCTTCTTGTGATCTTGGTTGTTGCAACGTAATTGTTTATGGTTTAAGTTAAATGCTAGATAGGAATGAACTTCATTCTTAAACCTTGAAAAATCAACATGGTATTAGAGCATAGGTCTTGAAGAACCCATTGCACAAACAACTTTCAGCCATCCTCTCTCTCCTGCAGAATCCGTATGACCCTCCTAGGGTTTCCAGAAATTTCGTATGACCTACCTTTCTGGGGGTTTTCAACACTTGGCACTTGGATGTTGGGGCTAAAAAGGGCATAGGTGTGTACGACCTCCTTCAACGCACCTCCAACAAGTCTCAAACTGCAATTCTGAGCATTTTGACTTTTTGGCCCTAGGCTTTCTAGGGTTTCACTGATTTCTGCAGAAAAATTCAGAATTGTGTTTCTGCAACTCCTTGAAGGAGCTATTCAGCTTACTAGAGCTATTATATCCTTCAAAGGCTTATTGTTGGCAGTCATAAGCCCAACAAAACCTAAAAGTGCTAGCCTAGCCTAGCCGTTAGGTTTTCTAGCCTAGTTGACAAGGGTTTGTGAAGAATCCAAAAATTAAGCAAAATCACAATGGGAGGCAAACTTGATGATTCAAGCAAACTCAGTTCCAGGAAGACAAGACCTCAAAGAAATGAAGACATCAACATCTCAACACTCTCAGGTATGGTCCCTACCAATGATAATACTTGGTTAATTGATAGTGGTGCCTCCAGGCACATGACCGGTCTTAGAAATCACCTAACACATTTCGTTGAGAAAGAGACACATCTACATGTTGTCCTTGGAGATGATGCCAGATATAATGTGAGAAGAGTTGGAACTTCTACCTTCGAACTAGACTCAGATATGCAACTTCAATTAAAGGAAGTACTATATGTACCCGGAATGAAGAGGAACCTTGTCTCTATTTCTGCCTTGGAAGACACGGGCTACAAAATTACATTCTCAGAAGGAAGAGTCCTTGCATGGCACAAAGACTCTCATATAAGTTATGCCAAGGTAATTGGCGTCCGAGAAAACAACTTGTACATATTAACCATCAAACCAGTCCAGGCCCTACTACATGACACTATCATCTTGAGTGAGCTATGACATAGAAGACTCGCTCACATTAATTATAGAGCTCTCCCATCTCTAGGGAAAATGGTAACAGGTCTACCAGAAATACAAATTCAACATAAAGGTGTTTGCAAAGGTTGTGCCCTTGGCAAAAATATTAAAGGATCTTTCTCAAGCAGTGATAATAGATCCAAGGAAATCTTGGACTTGATACATTTAGATGTGTGTGGGCCAATGACTGTTGCATCTCTGAATGGGTACTTATACTATGTACTCTTCATAGATGATCGATCCCAGAAAACTTGGATTTACTTTCTGAATAACAAGGATGGAGTCCTTACAAAATTTCAAGATTTCAAAGCTCAGGTTGAGAACCAGATCGAAAGAAAAATCAAAGTATTAAGATCAGATAATGGTGGAGAATACACCTCAAAAGAATTCAACAGTTTTTGTATTGAAGCAAGGATCAAGAGGGAGTTCACAGTTCCTTACAACCCTCAACAAAATGGGGTTGTTGAAAGGAAAAACAGAACTATCATTGAGGCAACCAAAGCAATGATACATGATCAAAGTCTACCTATGACTTTGTGGGCTGAAGCATGCTTGACAACAGTCTATGTTCAAAACATAAGTCCTCATCAGATCCTGAAGAACATTACTCCAGAAGAAGACTTCACCGGAGTGAAGCCTGAGATTGGACACTTCAAAATATTTGGATGTCCAGTATATTTTCATGTACCCAAAGAGAAGAGATCCAAGCTAGAACCTTCAGGAAGAAAGGGCACATTTGTAGGATATAGTGAATCCTCAAAAGCATATCAAATCTACATTCCAGGTCAGAGACAAATTGAAGTAAGTAGAGATGTTACTTTTGAAGAAGAAGTAGCCTTCCAAAGATCCATAGAAGCTTAGATGGAAATTGATAGTGAGACAATGCCTTCTCCCCTTTCAGTAGTTCAGAGGGAGACAAACATTATTCTAGTTGATCCAATAGCTCTAGTTGATTCAGTTGTTCCATCCGAACCAGTTGGACATAAAAGGCTTGCTTGGGCCCGACAAACTCTACAAGAAGCAAAACGACATAAAGCCCCTCATGGAACAACTAGAGAGCAAGAGACCGGAGAGATTCTCAAGCTACATTTCAGCCATGACCCACATCATTAACTCAGAGCCATCTTGCCATGGAGAAGCTTCAAGTGAACAAGTATGGCAAGATGCCACGACTGAAGAATACCAATCTATATTGAAAAATGATGTATGGGATGTTGTTCCAAGACCAGAGGGAAAGTCTGAAGTGACTTCCAAATGGATTTATAAAATCATGCATGCAGCTGATGGAAGCATCGAAAAATACAAAGCAAGATTTGTGGCCAGAGGGTTCTCACAAGTAGAGGGAGTTGACTATGACGAGACTTTTGATCCAGTAGCCCGATACACCTCCATCCGTTCTATCATAGCACTAGCTGCTTCCATGGGTTGGAAGCTACACCAGATGGATGTAAAGACAACCTTTCTCAATGGTGAAATTGAGGAAGAAGTTTATATCGAGCAGCTAAGAGGATTCGTTGTACACAACGAAAAATCTCATGTATGCAGGTTAAAGAAAACCCTATATGGTCTAAAACAAGCACCATGTGCTTGGTACGAAAAAATGGATGGATTTCTGATGTAAAGACAACCTTTCTCAATGGTGAAATTGAGGAAGAAGTTTATATCGAGCGGCTAAGAGGATTCGTTGTACACAACGAAAAATCTCATGTATGCAGGTTAAAGAAAACCCTATATGGTCTAAAACAAGCACCATGTGCTTGGTACGAAAAAATGGATGGATTTCTAATGAGTTTGGGCTTCAACAAAAGTGCTGCTGATCCAAACTTATATTATCACATTGATGGCAATGAGTGTTTGATTTTGGTCCTATATGTGGATGATTTTTTTCTCACCGGTTCAGAGAGACTCATTGCTGAGTGCAAACGAGCATTGACTACTAAATTTGAAATGAAGGACTTGGGCTTGATGCACTACTTCCTGGGACTAGAAGTATGGCAGAGGACAGATGAGATTTTCTTGAGTCAAGGAAAATATACTGTGGAGATACTGAAAAAGTTCGTTATGACAGAATGCAAATCCATGCCCACTCCAATGGTAATGGATTTGAAGAATATGAGTGATACTGATTCAGGAGAAGTAGATCCACACTTATACCGACAGTTGATTGGATCACTGATGTATCTGGTTAACACCAGACTAGACATTTGCTATGCAGTGAATGTGCTTAGCTAGTTTATGAACCAATCGAGACAGACACACTGGATAGCTCCAAAACATGTATTGAGATATTTACAAGGCACAATATGTATTGAGATATTTACAAGGCACAATTGGTTATGGCCTAAGATATGCCTCCAGTGTAGAGTTGAGCCTGCAAGGATATGCCGATGCAGATTGGGCAGGTAGCACAGTGGACAAAAAAAGCACCTCCGGTTGTTGCTTCACTTTAGGGTCTACCATGGTTTCCTGGTGTAGCAAAAAACAGAGCTCTGTAGCATTGAGCACCGCAGAGGCAGAGTACATTGCATTGAGTGTAGCAGTCCACAAAGCAGTGTGGCTTCACAAACTTCTGACTGACTTGTTTGATCATGAGATGGATCCTACTATTATTCATTGTGATAACCAGAGCTGTGTAAAGCTCTTCGAGAACCCTATGTTTCATGACAGATCGAAACACATTGAGATAAAGTATCACTATATCAAAGACATGGTGCAGAGGAGGACAATACACGTGAAATATCTTCCTACTCATGAACAGATCGCATATATCTTCACTAAACCACTTGCCAAGACAAAGTTTGAATATTTCCGTGAGAGACTTGGCCTGGTGGAGAATGCCTCCCTAGCTGAGAGGGAGTGTTGATGATTACAGCTACGTGAAACATTCTCCAGGACACAACGTGAGAGAGAGCCCCTGAGAGGGGTGTGTGGTTCCTATCTGAGACAGAGCTGGAATGTAGAGATGGCCTCCTCCTTACAGAGAGTTGAGAAGAACTCCAGATGATTCTCTTGTGTAACACAACGAGAAAGGAGATCTATAGAGTTGGACGTGCCTGCGGCTGAGCAGAAGGTGAACGTGTGAATTCCCATAGAGCTGGGTGCATCGTCATGAGACAGAGATGAAGATGATGTATTAGCCTCCTATGAGCAGAGAGTTGAGATGATGAACTCCATATGACTCTTTTGTGTAATGCAGTGGGAAAGAAGATCTGTTGAGTGGACATGCCTGTGGACGAGCACATGTGAACGTGATCCTAGTGGCTGAGCACTAGTGAGAGTGGTTCTTCTGTGTAATGCAGTGAGCCGGAGATATGGACATCCCTATGGATGTGCCCCTAGTGCTTGAGCACTAGTGGGTGTATGAGATCCCTTGCTATATTGTTCAAGAGTCAGATCTGCCTGTAACCCTAATTGTAATGTAAAGGGTATAGGTCGGCCCCACCTTAATATAATTGATAATTAATGTAAAAGATAATTAATCTGGTTAATATTAATTATATTATGAGATAGAGAGGTCGACCTTGTTGTGCCAATAGACACTTTTGTTGACAGGTCAAGTCTAATATAAGTAAAGGTAAATTCCCCATTGAGGAATCATATCTTTTGTGTGAGTTTGGAAATTTCTGCGAGTACATCTTCTTGGGAAAAGTGCACACCTCTCTTGGGTGCTAGTCTTCTAGGGTTTGTAAGCACCCTCTTGTGTGCTAGGTTTTCTTGGTGGTGAGGGTCTTTCTCTTGAAGAATATAGCGAAGGATTTGGCTGGGTTTTCTTCCCTTGTTGGGAAGGGTTTCCCATGATAGTTCTTGTGTTCTTGTGCATGGTGTTTCTTCTTGTGATCTTGGTTGCTGCAACATAATTGTTTATGGTTTAAGTTAAATGCTAGAAAGGAATGAACTTCATGCTTAAACCTTGAAAAATCAACAAAAAATAGAAGTAAAAGATACATAGAAAGCGATATCAAACAACAGATTAATACCCAAATGATATTGAAATAACTTCTGAAAAGTAATCAGTTCACAATCTAAGACACCAACAAACCAAGAAGGCCCGGTACAAGCACATCAAGATTTTATTTCTGCAAATGATAAGAGGTTGATTGCGTCAAGGAAACAGGTAAAAAACTGGTGTAGTGATCATCCTTGCATAAGATACAAAAGCTAGAAAGAGAGAAGAGAAGAGAGGAATTTGAAGTCGTGAGTTGTCGACGAAGAAGATCCAACCCTTTGACAATGGAGAGCAATGACATATATAGCCCAAGAGGGAGGAAGAGGGCGCCTTGGGTTAGTTGATGAAAGCGGTGCGCCCCCTTGAATGAGAAGAGAGTGGAGTGAAAGGGGGAAACAATTAAGGGAAGAGAGAGTTAGGGAGAGAAAGGGGGAATTAGGTGGGTGAGAGAGGGAGTTAGGGAGATACGATAAGATAAGATAAGATAATTTTATTGATGTCCAACGAATGACCACAAAAGTAGGTCAATGGGATTGAAGATTACAACAAGTATGGGTACAATGTGGGAGTGCAAACAAATCTCCTAGATGATGCTGAGAGTAGCAAATACATCTCCTAGATAATGCTGGGAAAGGGGGGTGCCTTGGGTTAGGTGAGAGAATAGAGGTAGACGCCCCATGAAGGTGGTGCGCCCCCTTTAAATGTGGGATTGGAGAGGAAAGGGGGAGTTATTTGAGGGAGAGAGGGAGTTACATGAGTGAAAAAGGGGAATTAATTGAGTGAGAGAGAGAGTTAGGGAGAGAAAAATGGTAGGTGCCCTATTAGGTAAGAGAAAAAAGGTAGTTTCCCCCTCATGACTCATCCATCCACCTCTTGGGCCCCATCATGCGCCATCTTATCAACCGACTCATCCAAGCGCTCCACAACCTGCCACATGTCTCTCTTGAGACTGCCACATGTCACCCGACATGGTGACCAGTCCTGCTAAAGACCTCAAATATGTCCGGGACCACCAGAAGACCACTGCCAAACATAGTATGTCTAAAAACAAACACTACCAAAAATAGAAAGTCCTCAGAAGTCTATGAAAATATACTCATCGTATTTTTTTTTGTAAGGAATTTGGAAATGCAGTCAGAATCACCATCTGACCCCTCGATCTCCAACTGCTAAAAATATAAAGTACTCACATGTCATCCCGAAAGGGGCTCACTGGACTCAGAATGTCACTAGGATCAATACTGTATGCTCAAAATTGACATGCAAGTATCTGGATACTGTCCCCTAAAAAGTAGGAAAGGTGCTAAAAATAACAATCTCTCTCTCATCCATGGAAAACTGTTCTAACTCTATATCTGAAGCAAAACCCACCACTTAACCAATATTTTCACTTGACCTCAGCAGAAACCAACCTTGGCCTGGCCAAGTGCTAATCTGTGAAAGAACCATCTGAATGCCAGTAAGTGACAAAAAAATGGCCCCTAACCCTCAAGATTTCCAAGCGAGAAAATCTAGGGCTTAACAACTCTATAATAAGCGGTAAAGGGAGAACAAATATTTCAATCCATGGACAAATATTGGGTTCATATAGCTAAAATTTGGGCTCAGTTACAGTCGGTAAAAGAAGTCGATGAGCCTTGAAATATTGCTTATACTTCCTCAAATATAAAATTGCCTTTGAATAAAGTATGAGACTTTGGAACCTTGAGAAGTTGAGAGTTGCTAGTGGAGGACTTGGTAGAGATTAGATAGAGGTTTGACTTTCATTTCTAGAACATTTTTGTTGAGCACCCTTTGGCAGAGAGTTGTGAAAGCAAGGGAGACATGCAAGCATGTGGTTCCATCCAAGGTTTGGAGCAGATAATATCATATGCTTGGTGTTGATGTTATTGAAGAGGGCCTCTTATAAGTGTTGAATAGGATGAAGAATGAAAATGCTTTGGGTATTGATGGCCTTCCTTTTGGCTTTTGAAAAAAATGTAGAAGGTTGTTGGTTATGATATGTTATGCATGTTTAGGGAAGTGTATAGCATAGGTAGAATTGGGAAATTCACAACCAAGAGACGATTAAACGTATTCCCAAAAAATCAACCAAGGATACTATCAACGCATGGAGATTGATTGTAGATTTCCTTATGTGTCTTATAAGATTCCTGATAAAGTCTTAGTGATGAGGATCCAATGGGTTGCAACAGTATTGTTTTCTTGGAGCAAGTATGATTTATCCATGGTAGGTTCATTTTGGATATAGTTTTGATGGCATGGGAGAGTATTGAGTGGGAAAAGGTGTCTAGCCAACATGATTGCTTGCTGAAAATAGTTGTGATAAGGCCTACAACATGTTTCATTGGCATTTCATCACATATATGCTTTTATGGTTTGGTACAAGTTTTGTGTCCATGATGAATAACCTGTTTTCCAATGCTTCGTCTTCTATCTTAGTTAATGGTGTATTGTTGGACAAGATCATCTTACATAAATTCATGAGATAGGGCTTCCCTCTTGCCCTTTACCTTTATGCTTTAGCTGTGGATGCTCTGGGCTATCCCTTGGAAGCTTATCGAGCTCAGGAAGGTGTGAGGGGCATTTCCATTCTAGGTGGAGAAGTATTGAATGATTGTTTTGTTGAGGATTCTCTCCTCCCCATTGGGATTTCACAGGATTTGGTTGATGGAGTTCTTGAGTGCATAGATGTATTTTTCATTGTTTTTGGGGCAGTGGTGAGTGATCATAAGTCTATCTTTTGGCTGATAGGTTTTGAGGACAAAATCACTTGGTTGTCACCCTCGACAACGAATGGAGGATGGTGATATTGTCCACTACTTAGCTGTATCCTTTGGAGTTGATGTTTCCCTCAACTCTATGTGAGACTAGTGCCTTCAAAAGATATCACCTAAAATTCAAGGTTGGATGTGTTATCCCCTACCCTAGGGATAACTAAGGAGATCATGTCTTGAGGCCCACAAGTCCTAGACATGGAGTGCCGAGAGCTGGATGACTTGAGCAAGGCACCAGAGGGCCCTTCTTTTCTTCAGTGTAGCCCATTCATCAACAACAATAGTATCCATCCCACCAGCCTGGTCTTGAAGTAGCAATAAGTCTTCCTCCATGAGGTAATGAGTCCAAGTATCATGGTGTCATGGTATGCTCTTTGACTTGTTCATACCCGGAAGGGTGACATGATGCCCTAGTAAGTTGATCTCCCTTTAGGTGGGTTGCCACTAGGTGGGTCTGTGAAAGGTCATCGTCCGTTCCCTCCATACTTACCATCTTTATTCCTTTCATCTTCCCCAACCTTTGTTCAGGCATTGGGATTGGCCACACTAGGAAGGTTTGTACCTTGCCTTGTGGGTAAAAATAGTTGGCAAGAGGTAAAATCCTTTAAAAAACCTTTGAGATGCTTCGCCCAGGGATTCCCGAGAAAGAAGTAAAAAGATTGTTAGTAAGAAAAGGGAACCCTTAAGATAAATGAACACTCAAGGTACTAGTTGGTGGATAGGTGGTCTCATCACAAGACGGCCTATTATGACTTGTTATCCCCGCTTTTCAGGGATAACTAGGAGATCATGTCTCGAGGCCCATAGGTCCTAGACATGGAGTACCGAGAGCAGGATTGACCTGAGCATGGCCATGGAGGGCCCACCTTTTCTTCTTCTATCGTCTTTATCTTGTCAGCAACAGCAACATCCATCACCATCCACTTGCACCTGTATCAAAAAGGTTCTTGCTCCATGAGGTAATTAGTCCAGGTATCATGGTAGGTAATTAGTCCAGGTATCATGGTATGTGTCACATTCGATCATTAAAACCTTTAAATATATGCATTTGATTCCTTTTATTTCTAACGATTGCTTGGATCTTACATTTTCCCACTTGACCATGTTTGGGGGAATTGACAGGATGCCCTAGCAAGCCTGTTTCTATAGGTTTTGGTTTGCCACTGGGGGGATTACTGAAAAGCCATCGTCCGCTCCCATCATAGCACCACTATTTCATCTTTTTTCCAGCTCACTTATCCCAGTCCCCTTGTCCGGGCATTGGGTTGACCTATTTTCAGGACTGCACCTTACCTCGTGGGAAGAAGGGGCTAAAGGCCCAGAAGGTAAAAGCAAGATGGTAAAAGATAAGAGCCTAAGAATAAAACCTTGAGATGCTTCGCCCAGGGATCCCCGAGAAAGCAATAAAAGGCTTCTCAGCAAGAAACAAGAGGGACCCGAAAAAAAATAATAAAACAAGACCTAGTCAGAGGATAGGGGGTCTCATCACGAGCCAACCTATTAGGTCCATGGGTACCTAGCAGTATGACATTGCCACCAGCTGGTTAACACGCCAGGGCAGTGTCTCTTGGTTGCATGGCCAAGGGAAAGGGGGTCTCATCACGAGCCAACCTTCTCATTTCTGCGAAAGTACTTGTGGGTAACGCTGTCAACTCTGGTCACCATGCCAAGGCAGTGTCCCCTGATTAGCTCTTGAACAAAAAAGCAAAAAAGAATAAAAGAATAAAAAGAATAAAGGCAAGAATGGGCTTGAAAAGAATGCATCCATGACAGGTACAACTCGCCTTCTACAAAGGCACCCATAGGTAACACTTTTGCATGCTTGGTCTTCACTACACCTACATGCTTGGACATCCCCTGACCACATCACCCACTTACATGGCTGGGATGAGGTCTTTCCGGGAACTTTCCTTTTCCTGTGGACACTAGCCCAATAGGACGCCTTGCCCTTTTCTCCAGACTTGTATTGCATGCTTGCGTAACGTCTTTGAGCTGTTAACTGATGTATTAGGGATTTTATGCATATGTTTAAAAATATTAATGATGAGATGTGATTGACATTGCTATGATCCCTATGATTGATGGGCCCATGGAGGGCGTAGCCTTTGATGTGCAGGACCATACCCAATGGACAGGTACCATTTGGACCGGTACACATGGGGAGATGATCAGTTCGGACCTCCATGGGGCTGAAGAGTCCACTAGATGGATGCTGAGACCCCATCAAGGGGTAGAGACAGGGCAGAGGTTGATCAAAGGTTTTGCACCGGAGAAGAAGAGGACATTCCACCAGAGGCACCCCGACACAGCTTGACCTAGGGGGATTGACCCATTTTTAGTGGGACGTTGGCTCTAGATGGCCTAGGACATCACCAGGGGGCTTATGATGTCATCATGAGCATATTGGCAGATGGATAGGGAAGTTGGCATGTGTGGCAGCTTGGAGGATCCCAATGAGGACTAACTTCTTGCTTCAGGAGGCTACATTTGCCCTAATAGGGGCTAACATCACACTAGGAAGGGCTGACGTCTTACCTTTTTGCTTGATTAGGGTTTTAGTCAAGCATTTAATGTAAAAACATTATTATTTTGGTATTATGGCCTTGTCGGCCTTTTTATGACCTGAAAAAATAAATTAGGTCATTGATACACTATATATTGAGGGTTTTCACTCTCATTTTTATCATCACTACTCATTCACTCCATAAGGAGGTCTGAAATTTGCGCCCTATCTTGGGTATTTGGCTGATTTATTTGGGCACACTTATTCAAGGAAGACATTTTTGGCATTTCATGGTGTTTCTCTTGAAGGAAGGTGTTACAACTAGGGTTTGCATGCTTATTTCTTGATGAATTGTAAGTATTTTTCTGCAAAACTTCTTAAATGAATGGCTGTAGTCTTATTTTCTTGCATATGTTTATAATTTGCTGAATCAAAACCCTAGGTGACAAGCACACAAGTAGGTCCTTGTCTCATGTCCCCTGATAGAGAAATTTTCAGCCATTGAAGAAGAAAAGAGAGCCTAGCTGTAGCTACTCCCTTTTCTTCCTCCTTTATGCTAGCCGTACCATTTGAAACTCAAGAGGAAGAAGACGTCCCAGGCCTAGGATATCTACACTTAGGGCCGTTTTTCGTGTAGGGTTTGATGAAAGAGCCTTGCTGTAGCAACACTCTCCCTCATTGACTCTCTTGTCTTGATTTTATGCTTCATTCTTCAGCTAGCTGTTTTGCCAAATTGACCTAAGGAAGGAGGAGAGAGCAGGAGGCCTTGCTATAGAAACACCAGAGTGAGCCTCTCTGCCCTAGGGTTTTGATTCTGAGGCCCTGCCATTGCAGCACTTCAGAACTCTTCCCTCTAGTCCTTAGCAGTCCTCCTTCAACCCTTGCGTCCTTCACTTTTGACTCCATTTTACCCTCTAAGGCATTGATTTAGAGTCCTCCAGCTTTGAATTGAAACTTGATCACAACTACTTTCAAAACCTTAAGTCAAACCTTAACTACTAACCCTAGCTCTACCTAACCCCACTAACCCTAAATGCTGACGTCATTCTTGACTATTATATCATTGATGCAACAACGTTTTGTTGTATAAGCAATTGAATGGTGATTTGGACATTAAATGAAATAAAGTGTTGATTGGTTATATTAAATGCTACATCGTTCCAGTATTTATTGGTGAAGTGACATTATTTTGATTGCTATATTGATAAACATTGACTTCGTCAATATTTATTGCCATATTGCTTATATATATATTATTCAGATAATCATGTATTTGCATGAAGTACTAACCCATTGAAATATAGCTTGCATATATCAGTTTGTTGTTTCTTTGTTCCAGGCAGGTGTACTTCCTTGGGGTTTTACTTCATTATTGGCTGTTTAGTCGGTATTATCTGTTTGGTGGTGACTTGTGAGGGGGAAAACTTGTCCTTGTGTTATTATCCTTTTGCCTCCTCAAAACCCCAGGTCACTGGGGACGTCTCCACTGGGCCTCACCTCCCTAAATAGAAAGAACATCCCCATCGCAGTGACATTGGGTGGGATAGGTTCCTGTTACGCCAGTTTGGCCCTCAAAACCTCAAGCTTTTATCCCTTCTACAAACTGTGCGATAACATTTTGGCGCCGTTGCCGGGGAACACTGAGTCAGTTCTCCTCGAATGACAAACCTTTTCGTTAAAGCTTGCCTCATAGCCTTATCTTACAAGCTTACCTGGCGACTCCACTAGGGTGTTTTCCCTATTTCTTTGATAGTTTCAAGAAAACTATTTTGCGACTCCACTGATGACGAAGCCAACGATGACTTCACAATGTGATCCCGGGAACTGCAAGCCTTTAGACATGAGTAACATCCCAGAGTACCCTCAACAAATGCCCTTTGAATACATAAATTTGCTCCTTGGATTCACTGGTGGTGATAGAGAGAGAGCTGACTATCACATGAGAAACTTCTGGAATTTCTTCCTATCCTACCCGGTCGATGATTATGCTGAAGACGTGGTCATGAAACTTTTCTCTTCCACGCTTTGTTACAATGCCAAACAATGGTATGATAACCTCCCCGAGGCCAGCATCACGACTATGGAGCAATTTGAGAAAAAGTTTCTCGAGAGATGGGGTATCCAGCAAGAAGACATCTCAGTACTATTAAAAGAACTCGAGCATATGAAGCAAGTTGAGGATGAAACTGTCAGAGACTTCCAGGATAGATTTGAGAATATGCTATATCAAATTCCTGAAAGTCATCATCCCGAGGAGAGATTGAGGAGAAGATCTCCTTGTTTGATATAGGATTGAGGAGAAGATCTCCTTGTTTGATATAGGAT
>JZKD02S0845953.1:160049-178917 GCA_000966675.3 Picea glauca | reverse complement strand
TATATATATATATATATATATAACGTGTCCTCCGTGTCCTATTTCCGGGGGTCGTCGTGCCCATGTCGGATACTCGTATTTCCATGTCCTCCGTGTCCCGTGTCCTCGTGTCAGGTGACTTAGGTTGTGAGCAATTTCGAAGAATGGTCCGTTTTGGAGGTTGGTGCAGGACAATCATTTCCTTTGGAAATAGTCCAGACAGTCATTCCTTAGGGCAGATTCATTCTCTCTAGGTTGCGCTTTGTTTAGTGCCGGAGGAATGGCCCAGGGTGGGGAATGGTCCAGGTTCAGCAATCAGGGACAAGCATTCCTTAGGGCAGACTCATTCTCTCCAGGTTGCACTTTGTTTAGTGCCGAGGAATGGCCCAGGGTGGGGAATGGTCCAGGCTCAGAAGTCGGGACAATTATTCTTCCTTGCTTGAGAAGAATAGTCCAGATAGCTCATCATTGATGTTTTACCTTCTGAGGGCAGATGCTCTTCCAGATCTCACAGATTTGAGTGGAAGAATGGCCCAGATGTTTCAGTTTATATCATAACAATGTTTTATGTGCAGGTTGATATCAAATGATTGTTATGGAGATTGTATGTCTCCGGACAGTAGATGTATACTACTGTGGTGGATGTGTTCCACTGATTGTGACTGTGTGTCACTGATCAAGTATCTGTGTGTTACTTGGTGTGGCAGTGTACCATTGGATTGTAGTTGTGTACTACTATGGATAGACACAGTTGTGTTCTATTGAATGATATTGTTCCGATTGCCTTGAAGACTATCAACAGTGTTGGAAATGATTATCAACTAGATGGATGATTAATGGACAGAGATTTCTCGGACGGAAAATTGTACAGGACATTTATTCTTCTAGGACATATGTCCGGATTAGAAGGATGGTTCTTGTGTCACTCTATGGAGTGAGTGACTTATCCGACATCATGTCTGATTACTCAGATGGAGTATGGTTTCAAGAGATGATGCAACTATTGACACTGATAGTGATGATGGTGCTCATGATCTAGTCATGAGATAGTCTATACAACTATGATGATGTTATCGGGTAAATGGTATGTTTGTGCTCAAGACCATTACCTTCAAATACCTCCCTAGCTAGGAGGGGAGTGTTGATATTATGGTAGCTGTGGGAGATATTTACCTCCATGTGTAAACATGACGAGAATAGAATATTCCGGGAAGCAAGAAGAAACCCTAATGAGTTGGCTAATAACCCTAGAAGACAAGTCGACTCAAGAGGATAATTTGTATTAGGTTATTAGCCTCCAAGAGAGGAAGTCGGCCAGAAGAAATAATATATACTAAGTAAATAGGTACCCAGAATGAGAAGTCGACCCAGGCAGTTAGCCAGAATTAGTATAAATATAGGAGGCCAATCTTCATTCTGGCAGGCATTCTCAGAACTGTAGAGCTCACTTGTGCGCACTGCATTTGGGCAGTTTTGTGCGCAAGTCTAGAGGAGAGCTGTCGTTGCAGCTAGCAGATTACGCTTTGGCTTGGACTATCTCTTGGTTATGGTTTGGACTATCTGATTAGCTCTTGTTTGGTGCGCTATCCTTGGAGAAAGGTGCGTTACCCTTTGTTTGGCTATCTACCCTAGGGTTTGCTTCCGGAATGATTCTCTGTCAAGGTTAAGGTGCTCAGAGGGTGGTTTCGGCCTATGGTTGGGTAACAATAGTGATATTGTCAATTTTAAAATGAGCACATCCATTATATTCTAATAGCCACCTCATACACTTACATGACCTGGATTGGCTCTCACTTGGGAAACACCCCAAACTTAAGGAGGATTAGCCCAATAGGACACCTTGAGACCTTCTCCAAACCTGACTTGTTAAATTGCATAATGTCTTTGAGCATTTTTCTGGGTAAAGGGGGGTTTGATGCACATGTTTGGGTAATTTGATTATTGAATGTGATTTACATGTTATGATCCCTGTGACTTATGAACCCCTAGAGGGCGTACTTCTTGTTGCCGCAGGACCTTGCCCGGTGGACAGGTACACGTGAGGGAATGATTAGCTCGGACCTTCATGGGGCTTAAAGCCCACATATGGATGTTGTACCCCAGTGAGGGGCAAGAAGACATCAGAGATTTGCACCAGGAAGAAAGAAGGACATCACCTTGAAGGCACCCTGGCAGACCTAGAACCAGGGGGATCTTGCTCTTCCACCTAGACATTGGCCTTAAAAGGCCCATGACGTCATCATCATGACCCTGGACGTTATCCAAAGCTAGGGTTTCTATTTTGGAGGCATTTATGAGCCTAGTGGCACGTGTGGGCTTCATCTAGGGCCTTTGGAGGCCAAGCGCCCTACCTTTTAGGCCCAACATTCCACCTAAGGGCCTCAACGTCACCCTAGAAGGGCATGACGTCACCCTTGGAAGTGTTTTTAGATTCTAATTAATTTTATTTATGTCTAAATTGAATTTATTTGTAAATTAGCCAGGTCGGCCTTTATTTGACCTAAAATTAATTAAAGGTCACTGGTTTTGTATAAATAGAGATAAAGTACTCTCATTTTTTCATCACAACTCCTCTCACAAGAGGAGAGGACTGAAATTTGCGCCCTCTTTAAGGGCTATTGGCTGAAATAACTAGTGCACATCTTCTTGGAGAGGCTTTTTATGGTGTATCTTGGCTATTTTTCATGGTGGAATATCTTCAATTAGGTTTTGGCTTGATTATTCTTGGTGAAGTAAGTAGAAAATCTGCAATTTGTTCATGTAATAAATGCTTGTGGTAAATTCTACTTGTTTCATGTTAAAGATTATGAAAATGCTTGCTTAAACGCTAGGAGAGAAACATAAATTGCTTCTTTCTCTCTCTAGCTTTTCTACTTGTTTAAATTTCTCAAGTACACCTTGTTTAGAAGTGACTACTAGAGCCCTAAAGTGCTAGCACTCTAGTAGCTTCATTCTAATTGCTCATTGCATAATATATTTTCAATAGTCTAAGGAAGGAAGATTCACTAGGGCCTAAAAGTGCTTACTCTCTAGTGAATTTGTCTTCAAGATTTGGATGTTTGAGGCCTTGAAGTGCCAACACCTCTTGCATCCACCTCTTTTCCTTTGGCAAGTATTATCATTGCTATTTTCTCCAAGTTGTGCTGTTGCTGTTGTTGACTCCATAAGCCCAAAAAGGCACTTGTCCACTTGCTTTGGTGGATGATTGATCAAACAAACACTCAAACTCTCTTCCTTGAAGCTTTTGCTAACTTCTACTGACTCTAAACTAGATTAATTCATTAGTTAACTTGCTGCTGTTGCAAATCATTGCTACAGCCATACTAATCTATACTAATTTGCTGCATACACCTGCATAACTCACATCTAACTCACTCAAAAATTGTTTGTGATAATTGCCTAACAATCTACTTGATAAATGCTAAGTTTCCATGATATTTTCTTGCAATTCTGAGCACTAATACTTGCTGCTGTTACAAAAGATTGCTAAAGCCATCTAACTGCAACAAATTTTCTGCAAAACTAACATTTAATGCTAGCTAGAGTCTAGACACTGCAGAAAATGCTTGTGACAATTGATTATCATTTTGCCTAGTTAAAACTACCTTTTCATTGTCTTTTCAAGCAATTCCAAGGCATATTTCTTGCAGCTGTTATAAAATATTTATTGCTGTTGTAAACTTTCATATCGCTGCAATTTTATATCAGCCAACTTATATTTCAAAGGTTCATTATCTTATTGAAGCACTAACATCATTTGGTACTTGAAAACTGCCATATTTTTGCTTTGTTGTCTTGTTCTGGGCAGGTACACTTCATCTTCACTTTTGCTTCATCTCTTAAAGACAAAGAACCTTTTGACTTGAGTGACCAGTGAGAGGGGGGTATTCTTGCTTCTTGTCTTAGTTCATCAACCCTTTAGGTCACTAGGGACGTCTCCCTTGGGGTAATCTTAACATACTCCTAAATAGAAAGGGGTTTCCCATTAAGGTGACAGTGATCGGTCACCCCCTTGTTACGCCAATCTTGTCTCACTTGCCTTGGGCTTTGGGCAAGTACAGATTGTGCAATAATAGGATGTACATTGTACACAGATTTAACATACACTTATTGACAAATTCCTCCAAGCTAGCCATGTATATTATGTTTGATGCTGGTTCCCTTCCACTACTCTGTTTGGATACTTGGAGAGGCTGTTGAGAGTCTTTTTGTGCTTTAAGTTTGGTGGTGATGGTTCTCTTCCTATGATAGCTTGGAGTGCTTGTACTTTTTCCCAAGCATGTGGGGGGTTTATGGTGGCTTGATACTTGTTTGCAAGGAGCCATTTCGTCTGCTAAATGGATCGTGAGATGCTTATTCAACGAGGAGCAATTTAAATTGTTACTCAGACATAATTTTTCATAAGATACAAAAATCCAAGATCAAAGGCCCTTTTCTTATTAGTGATTTGATTGCCACTCTAGATGTTTTTAACATTGGTAGTTCCCTTGTATTGCAAAGAATAAGGGAAGCTTGAAAAAGAGTTGCGCCTTCTTTCTCTTAACAATGGGAGGGCTATAGGAGAGATTTTGACATTGAGTACCACTTATATGGTCTTGTAAAATTCAGAATTCAGCCGCATCTCATACCTTCCCAAGAGGATCACTAAGAAAGAGATTTTTTATTGGAGGGACCTTTGGGATGAGGGCACAAGAACATGGAAGACTTGGCCTTGAATTGCGTGTGAGCTTGGACTCTTGAGTTGTAATGGTTTAGCCTTTTAGGAAATTCAACAATTGAATCCGTCTGATGATTTATATAAGTTGAATATTCCCACTCTATGGCCCATTTGGTGGGATTGGATGTGGTGATATGGTAAACCCATTTGGGTACATAAGACTTGCTGATTGTATCATCTTCTTTGTACATGTCACTGCTTCCATGACACTTTGAATAGACAATGTCGACTTTTAAATGAAGAATCTTAGTGGGTAAATTGCCTCTATACAATATGTTCTTTCATACTATCCTACAGGATGAGGGTGTTTGCATGGTTGTTGATTTACGTTGATTTACTAGGGATTATCCTCCAAGGAACAATTGCTTCAAATAGGGTTCATAGATGCTTCATGCCTACATTGTGGAGGGATTGAAACTATTCACTACAGCCTCCGGGGCTGCAAGTGTGATGAAGAATGTTGGGATTTGGTATGGGAGCCTTGGCATCACATGCTGAGTCTTCAGCCAAAGCTTATGGAAGATGGCTCTATTAGGTGATGTCGTCCTCATCACCCCTTTGCACTTTAGAGGTTCTTGGCATCGTATTAGAGTTGTTGATTCTATACCTTGAGTAAACTTTGATATGAGGTCGTGTTTAGTTGCTCTCTTTGTCTATCTCTACATGCAGAAAACGTCATTTTGAATTAGTTGTGTGTACAGCTCAGAGTTAAAGGCCCTTTCCTAATGAGATATATGAGAGGTTATGAATTTGAGGCACAGTGTGACTTGAGGGCCAAGTTCTCTTGTCCTTCAGGTAGACTTGCACCAATTTGTATATTAGCTCTGTATCATGTTTTCTGTCTGCATTTGCCAAATAAAAACAAAACAAGAAATTGACGAGAATAGATATCCCCCTTGTACGTATTACCCAATAATCACGACTTTCACTATAACTTTCCATTACAGTTAACTATTACTAGTATTATTTAATTTATTACTGATATATCAATGTGTGTATCTATTGTTCGGTTATGCTGCAGAAACCTCTCTTTAGGCACTTATTTTATAAATTATTTCAAGTGCCGGATAATTCTATAAGATCTATTTTATACCTTTATTATATTACAGGTTTGCAGACTTAGATTTTGCAATAGTTACGATTCATGGATAGATAATATTAGTTAAGTATGCTTTTGTTGACCAAGTAATGCATACTAATTCCTAGACCTAATGAATACTACTATGGGATAAGAATAAATATCGTCCTTGTATTTGTTACCCAGTAGTAATGACCTTTCACAATAATTATTCATTTGGTTAGCTATTATTAGGACTGTTCAGTGTTATTATTATCTGTTAGCGATTTATTAATAAATCCCTTATTCAGGTTTGCTTCAGAAACCTTTCATCAGTCACCTAATGCATATATTAGTTAAGTACCTGATAATTCCATCAAATTTATTTTATATCTGTTGGGTTTGCAGTTTTGTAGACTTGCCCGACTCTTCAACTGTCACAATTAATGGGAAGAAAATATTAGTGGAGTAAGTATGCTTTTATAGCAAACTAATGCAAATCATATGTTTATAACAAGAGTACTTGTAGTTTCTATAACAAAATTCATATAATCCTTGGTTGAACAAGAGTACTTGTAGTTTCTATAACAAAATTCATATAATCCTTGGTTGATCTGTTGTTGATAGGCACATCTGTGGTTTCCCTCCAAAGAAAGAACTTGAAGAAAAGGTAAATGCAAGAGCTATAGACGTTGTGGTTTTTGGCCACTCACATGTTCCTGGTGTATGGTGGCATAATAATGTTTTGTATGTGAATCGTAAGTTATAAGCTTGATTCAGCCATAAGATTTCTTCAGTTTTCACATTGATTACGAGTTTTTCACTAGTGATAGTGATGTTAATTGAAATTCACTTTCAAAATATTTTCTCTTTTTGCTACGTTGACAAGTTTGCATCTTTCAAATATAATCTATGTAGCTGGTAGTGCTGGCCCTAGGCGATTCAAGCTTCCTCGATGCATTGCATTTCTTGTGATCCATTCAACAGGTGATATTGAAGTAGATTTTACACCAGTTGATACTCGTCTACAAGATACAAGTGGACTTCCTTTACCATTTAATGTGTCCTCAAAAGTTGAGAAAAGTTTACACGAGAGAAAGGAGGAAAATTGCAACAGGAAGAGGCAAAAGAGTTAGCTTCACACCAATGCAATGGTAATGCTATCCTTGATAAATACTTACTGAAAAATGTTTTTCAAGCCTTAATTTGTGGATGCAGATCATTATGCCAATGGAATTTAAAGGATTTATAATGTTATTTAGTAATAGAATATGTTTACCTCCATTGTTCTATCCTTTATTTTAAGGGGTGGATGGAATTTATTCTCAAGATCATATCTTTTGCAGATATGATTAAAGTTTTATTATGAAATGTGACACATTATATGTAACATTTGTTAGAGATATTGCTTACAATAGAGTTGGTTTGGATTTGGTTTGAATCTGTTGGAGATTGTTGGAGGCTGTTGAGAGATTCTCTCAACCTCTCTCTCTAAGATTAAAATAAGTTGGATCTGACAACACTTATTTAAGTGTGATGTATCTCAGAGCAATAGTGTAATACAATTGTATTTTCTGTGTGATCTGTGTACCATGGCTGCTCTTCCAATTTTTTTCTTGGTATCAGAGCCTATATGAGCTTGACTTCCTCAAGGGAGGGCCCAGGGAGATGGAAGAGATCTGAGGTTTTGTTCTCTGTACATAGAATAATAGTATAGGTGTGAATAATACAATAATAGTGCATTTGATGATCACCTCCACCTCCAGAGTATGCAGTTGAAGAAATCAACCAGATGTATGAGGGCAGTTTCCAGAAGTAAGCGAGTGAATGTTCAAGGAATCTCCGTGATCCTTGATGGAGACTATTGCTTCATTCGCTGATAACAGTCATGTATTCTATTTTCTTTACAGAGAAAATGTGTCGTCTCTATAGAATATAGCGATTTTGTTTTGTCTCGTATTTATTTTGTAAAATTGAAAGTGCAGAACCAATTAAAGAATAGAGTAACATAATTAAGTCAGTAGTTTTGGAAGCCCTGTGAACACAATGCTGTTTTGATTATGTGAGTTTGTTATATGCCGATGAGTCTTATTGTGCTTCGGGCTTCAAGAGCATCAGTTACAGGTTACTTTTATGAGATCTTTGTGTGTTATACAGGTCAAGTTGCTTGATCAAATTCTGAATACATTCTGTGTCTAGAATACTCTCCTATAAACTGACGGATAGCCGAAAGCGAAATATCTAACAGATGGAAGTATCTTCATAGATGGTTCAATACTTGACAACTTTTATTGCGGAAGACCCGAAGAGCCGAGTCTGTCAATATTGTTGGTCATTGCAAGTTCGTCAATGATGGTCAGAAGCGCTTATGTTTTAAAGGAATGAAATGGGAAGCCCAAGAGTGTGAAGAAGAGAAGAGCGAAAACCAGGAAGTTCAGAGTGAGTGTAAGTGCTAGTGAAGACCAGCCATACAAGAACCAGACAAAGCCATCTATATTGTAATTTGTATTGTAAGCTTTGTAATGAGTGTAATGTAAGCAATACAAGAGGGTGTTAGAGATATTGCTTACAATAGAATTGGTTTGGATTTGGTTTGAATCTGTTTGAGATTGTTGGAGGCTGTTGAAAGATTCTCTCAGCATCTCTCTAAGATTAGAATAAGTTGGATCTGATAACACTTATTTAAGTGTGATGTATCTCAGTGCAATAGTGTAATACAATTCTATTTTCTGTGTGTAATTTGTGTACCATGGCTGCTCTTCCAATTTTTTTCTACATTATCATCCTTGGTAATAGATATTAATGTTATATTGTAGTGCTTTTAGTTTATTTTCTTTGTCATTTGTTGCATTTGCTTTTCCCTTGGTTTGTTTTAAATTCTTTAATTGTAATTATGATAATTATTAGGGGCACATGATCCACCAATTACATCTAGTTTATTTTCTTTGTCACGTGTTGCATTTGCTTTTCCCTTGGTTTGTTTTAAATTCTTTAATTGTAATTATGATAATTAATAGAGACACATGATCTACTAATTACATTTAGACATTTGAACATTTTAGAGGTGGTGTGGATAGTCTTAATTGGCCTATGCCATAGGTTAACTCAAATCATGAGACAAATCAAGAAATCTGGAAATCACACCCATTCAATGAATGACACAAATGGAGAGCAGTTCTTGTATTGAGAGGCATAAATGTAATTTACGTAACAATACTATATTCTATCTCTCTTCTCCTTGATCCCCTCCTTGACGGGTTGACCAATCTTTGCAAGAATATTGAGCAACACTCGTTTTCAATTCAAGTACAGATCCCACCAAGCCACTAGACAAACCAACTCTAGGAGTTCCTATGGCTAGACTCATTTTGCATAGAGCATTCCTCCCCAAATTCGCCCAAGCACCATGTTTTCCATTCAAATGGTCTTCCACTTGACCTTGCATGCTAGGAGTGATGGACCTCATTGGTCTAGGGATTCCTTTAAGATTACATAATTAGTCCCCCTCAACACTCAATATTCTCTCGATGACATCATCAAGTAAAGCAATGGTCTCTTCACAATGATTGATGACTTTGTAATGTCCCTTTCCAGATGATCACTATAGGGGATGACTTAGTAGCTTATCTTATTACCATAGGCTATAGTCGATCAAAAAAAGGGAATTAATAGATTAATTATTTAATGTCATTTGAAGGTAAAAAACTACATTATAAAGTGACATTAAGTAATTAAAAAATGACTTGAAGAATAAAGTAAATAAAACCTTATAAAGTCACTTTAATCACTTAAGTGAAGGTAAAAAGGTAAAAGCGCCAACAAAAAGGTAAAAGGGTCAGTGAAAAGGTGAGAGAGATAAAAGAAAGACGAGAGCTCATTCTCTCATTATGTTGATGATATTTTCTAAAATTCGATTTGGAGAGCTCTTGGAGCCCTTGGGGTTTGGAGTGAAACCCTTATGTGGATTGATTTCGGTGGTGAAAGATTCCATCCTAGCCATTTGGTGGGGAAGATCATCTAGATCTTCCACTTGCATGCATTGTTGAGAGGGTCGATCCACCTTGGTAGCGTTGATGTTACAGTAACTGCGAGAGGTATTAAACTCCATGTGTAACCTTTGACGATACTAGAATATTTTGGGAAGCTAGAGAAACCCTAAACGGTTGAATAAGAACCCTAGAAGACAAGTTGGCTCACGAGAATATTTAATATTAAGTTATTAACCTCTAGGAAAGAGAAGTCAACCCAGTCAGTTAACTTGGAGCACTATAAATAGAGGGTGCTTGAGCTCATTTAGTCTCACTCTCACTCACAATCTCACAAGGACTAGAGATGCATGATTGGACGAGAGCTGCAACTGTTGCAGTAGTGACTTGGTCTTTGGCTTATGGTTTGGTTTCTCTGCTTGGTGCACTATCTTTGGAGAGAGGTACGCTACTTTGGTTGGCTATTGGTTCTAGTGATTGCTTCCAGAATTATTATATCTGTCAAGGTTAAGGTGCTTGGGGGTGGCCTTGTGCCTATGGATGGTTGACAATATAGTAATATTGTCTATGGTGAAAATGAGTACACCTATTATTTTAATAGGTTATGGGTCCAGTTATCCCCTATCCTAGGGATAACTAAGGAGATTATGTCTCGAGGCCCATAGGGCCTAGACATGGAGTACCGAGAGCCATACGACTTGAGCTTGGCCCGGGAGGGCCCATCTTTTCTTCAGTGCATCCCATCTATCAACAACAACAACATCCATCCCACCAGCCTGGTCCTAAAGTAGCAGTGGGTCTTTCTCCATTAGATAATGAGTCAGGGTATCATGGTATGTGTCACTCTGATTTTCGAAGCATTTGAATGTATTGCACTGAACTCTCCTTTATTTCATAACGTTTGCTTGAAAATTATGCTCTTTAACTTGTTCATACCTGGGGGGGGGGGGTGACATAATGCCCTAGTAAGTTGGTTCCCTTTAGGATGAGTTGCCACTAGGTGGGTCTATGAAAGTTCATCGTCCATTCCTTCCATACTTACCATTTGTCATCATTATCCCTCTCATCTTCCCCTTCCTTGGTTCGGGCATTGGGTTTGCCACACTAGGAAGGGTTGTACCTTGCCTTGTGGGAATAAGGGGCTAAAGGCCCAGAGGGTAAAAGTAGCTGGCAAGAGTTAAAAGGAAAAATAAGACCTTTGAGATGCTTCGCCCAGGGATTCCCGAGAAAGCAATAAAATGCTTCTCAGTAAGAAAAGAGGACCCATAAGATAAAATAAAACTCAAGGTCTAGTTGGTGGATGGGAGGTCTCATTATGAGTCGGCCTATTAGGTCCATGGGCATGTAGCGGTATGACACTACCGTCTATGCGGTCACCAAACCAAGGTAGTGGCTCTTGGTGGCATAGTTAAGAGAAAGGGGGTCTCATCACGAGCCAACCTTCTCATTTTCGTGAAGTTCTTGTGGGTAATGCTGTCACCATTGGTCACCATGCTAGGACAGTGTCCCCCAACTTCTCCTTTGAAAATAAAAAGCAATAAGACAAAGAATAAAAGGCATTGAATGGGCCGGGAAACAATGGCATCCATGACAAGGTGCAACTTGCCTTCTATAGAGGCACCCACAAGCAAGACCTACATTTCCCTGTTATCACTGCACCCTCTGCCCAAACATTTCCCCTACACCATTTCACACACTTACATGACCTAGATTGGTCTTCATCTGAGAAACACCCTAAACTTGAGGAGGATTAGCCCAAAATGACATCATGAGACCCTCTCCAAACTTGACCTCCAAACCTGACTTGTTAAATTGCATAATGTCTTTGAGCATTTGTCTGGGTAAAGGGCGGTTTGATGCACATGTTTGGGTAATTTGATTATTGGATGTGATTGGCATTGCTATGATCCCTATGACTTGTGAGACCATGGATGGCGTACTTCTTGTTGTTGTAGGACCATGCCCGTTGGACATGTACATATGGGGAGATGATTAGCTCAAACCTCCATGGGGATGAAAGCCCACAGATGGATGTTGTGACCCTAGCCAGGGGCAGAGAGATGTCAGAGATTTGCACTAGGGAAAATGAAGGACATTCACTAGAGACACTTTGGCAGACCTAAACCCAGGGGGGTCTTGCTCTTCCACTTGGACGTTGGCCTTAGGAGGCCCATGACGTCACCATTGTGACCCTAGACGTCACCTAGCATCAAGATTGACATTTTGGAGGCATTTGTGTGCTAATTGGCACGTGTGGCATCATCTAGGGGCTTGGAAGGCCCAATGTTTTGCAGATGAGGCCCAACATTTCACCCATGAGGCTCAACGTCACCCTAGAAGGGCATGACGTCACCTCTAAAGATGATTTTAGGGTTTAATTCTTTTAATTTGTGTAAAAACTGGATTTTTCATGTAATTTGGCCATGCCAGCCTTTTGATGACCTAAAATTAATTAAAGGTCATAATTATTGTATAAATAGAGAGATAAAAATCTCATTTTTTCACAGTTCACTCATCACACAAGTGGTGGTCTGAAATTCAACGTTCTTTAAGGTTTCTTGGCTGAAATTAGTGGTGCAAACTTCTTGGAGGAGGCATTTATTGGTGTACTTTGGCAATTTTCATGTGGAGGATCTTCAACTAGGGTGTTTTGTTTGATTATTTTTGGTGAAGTGGAAAATCTGCATTTCTTTATTGTGAATGAATGTTTATGGTTAATTTTACATGTTTCATGTCTAAGATTATGAAATTGCTTGCTTGAAACCCTAGGGGAAAGACATATGTTATTATTTTTTTCCCTATAGTCTTCAATGTGCTAAAATTTATTGAAAGACACCTATCTTGAAGTAGATACTAGAGCCCTACCATTGTAGCACTCTAGTAACTCTACTTCCATGCCCAATTGCATATTTTATTACAATTTGTTCAAGGAAAGGAGAAATCGCTAGGGCCTAACCATTGTTACTTCCTAGCAATTATCTCTTGGAGGTGGATTTTTGAGGCCTTGTGATCCCAACACCTTTCTTATCCTCTCCATCCCTCTGACATATCATTATCATTGCTATCTTTCCTCTAAGATTTGCTGCTGCCATTAGTGACTCCATTTACTCTAGAAAGACAATAGGCTACCATCTACAAGTGTTGATTGATCAAACAAACACTCATACTTTTATCCTTGAAGCTTTTACTAACATTTGCTAACCCTAAACTAGACTAACTCCTAAGCTAACTTGGTGCTGTAGAAAAACATTGCTATAGCCATACAAACATACATTGATTTGCCACATTTGCCTACATGACTTGCACAAAAACCATTCAAAACTCAATTGTGATAATTGCTAGTCAATCTGCTAGGTAAGCGCTAACTTTGTGTGGTATTTCCTTTCACTTTTGACCATTAGAATTTGTTGTTGTTGCAAAATATTGCTACATCCATTTAACTGCAACAAATTCTCTGCAAAAGTGATATTAAAAGCTAGCTAAACATTGCCAACTTTGCTTGTGACAATTTATTACCAATTTGCCTAGTCAAGGTCATTTTTTCTTGTCTTTTTTCAAACAATTTCAAGGCATAAATCTTGTGGTTGTTATAAAATATTAATTGTTGTTATAAACTGTTGCATAGCTGCAAATTCATATTAGCTAGCTTACTTTATGAAGGTTTATTGTCTTATGAAACACTAACAATCATTTGGTACTTGGAAAGTCCCCCCGTTTGCCTTGTTGTCTTGTTATGGGCAGGAACATGATATTATCTATTTGCTTTATCTTTATAAGACATAAATAAACCTTTGATTTAAGTGATCTGTGAGAGGGGAAGGATTTCCTTGTGATTACTTTCCTTAGCCTTCTCAAACCACCCAGGCCACTGGGGACGTCTCCCCTGGGGTAGTCTTGACATACTCCTAAATAGAAAGGGATCTCCTATTAAGGTGACAGTGATAGGTTTTTCCCAGTTACGCCAATTCTGTATCCACTTGCCTTGGGCTTTTGGGCAAGTACAAATTGTGCGATAACATGCCCACATTATCTTCGGACAGTGTAACCACTAGAAGGTAGATTGAGAGATTATTTGTCAAGCTCGTTGTAGCACCAGTTGCAGTTGCAATCAAAGTTTTACTACAACAACGAAACCCTAACCCTCTTAGTAAGGCACCTTAAGTGAAGTGCTTGACCTAATTCCTTGATATTCTAGTGTGCCTTAGCCTAGTGCACCTCTTGGTAACCTCAGCTAGCCGAGGCATCAAGGTTGAGTTTTGGTCAAAGTTAAAGGTTAACCAACTCAAAGTCAAAGGTTGACCAACTCAAAGTCAAAGTCAACACAACCGTGACTTACTCTATGAAGTCAGAAAACAAGTTAGGAGGAGCTTCAAACACCAAAGCATGGAAGACAAGGGTTGGCCTCATCCTTGCCAAGAATAATGTTCTAGATATCGTGAAAGGCAAGATCATGGAACCACAATTTGAAGCAGGAAAAGAGAAGGAAGCTCAGAATGTTGCAGCAATGGAGAAGTTCAAGGACAATGACATCAACGTTATGAGTATCATAGTGGACTCTGTAAAAGACCACTTGATACCCTACATATCTCACCTTCACTCATCCAAGAAGATGTACGATGCCCTAACTAACCTTTTCTCAGTCAGAAATATTGGACAAGTGATGAGTCTGAAGAATGAACTTCGTGACACAAAGATGACTAAGGATGACACTATAGCTTCATACTATTAATGTTTAAGCCATTATAATAGTTCTTTGCATTTCAATAGATAACAACAACATAAGACAAGATCACTGAGAAATACACAATCACAAGAGACACACCATTTATCCTGGGAAACCCTATAGGGGAAGAAAACCCAGCAAAACTTCCTTATTATAGATAACCAATACAATGCCAAGAGATAACTTAAGCTAATACAGAAGATTCTCTCCCAAAGATGCGTCACTCTCTCTCATTCTTCTCTAACTGCAGTTCCAAAACTTGTCTCTCAAATGAGCAAGTGAGTTGTTTCTAAGTGAGGCGCTAGCCTCTTTATTTATACAAGACTGGCACGTGTGAAGTGTCTCTTCACTGGCAGGGCCGACTTCTCCAACTGGGTGGTTATAACCACCTTTATTATATTTCGGGGCCTCTTGATATATTTTGGGCCCGACTTCTTCTTTTGCCTTTTACAATTACATTATGACCAATCCACAAAAGGGGATTTAGTCCTTATACAATAGTCGACATGATCAATCCACAATGGGGATTGATCCAATGAATAATATATCAAATAATAATAAGAATACACTTTGCAGTTACATTATTTTAACACTCCCCCTTAACAAGAAGGTTATTCTTCAACAACATCAGGCGAGAGAAAGAGGACAACATCATCAACAACATCTTGGAACACTGACTGGCATATTTATAAATCATCAGAAGTTTTCTTCATCGGCAACATCGTCATTCTCAAAGGAATGCAATCATCATCTGCATCAATATGTATTAGTATAAAACTGATACATCATCATCATCATCACATCACGAGGTTGGCTCATCATAATAATACTAGACTGGCTTTACGTCACAGCTATCAGGCCGGAAGCACAGTTCTAGTCTCATCTCATAGTCTTGCTTTATGTCACAACTGTCAAGCTGGAAGCAAGATGCTCGTCCTGCTTTACGTCACAACCATCATGTCGGAAGCATGATACTAGACTGACTTTACGTCACAGCTATCCAGCCGGAAGCTCAGTGCTAGTCTCATCACATCATCTTTCTTTACGTCACAACCATAATGTCGGAAGCAAGGTACTCGTCCTGCTTTACGTCACAACCATCAGGTCGGAAGCAGTATACTAGACTATCTTTACATCACAGCTATCCAGCTGGAAGCTCAGTGCTAGTCTAATCACATCATCTTGCTTTACGTCACAACCATTAGGTCGGAAACAAGGTACTCGTCCTGCTTTATGTCACAACCATCAGGTCGGAAGCAGGATACTAGACTGGCTTTACGTCACAACTATCCAGTTGGAAGCACAGTACTAGTCACATCACATCATCTTGCTTTACGTCACAACCGTTAGGTTGGAAGCAAGAGATGTCTCATCACAACAACTACTCCCCCTTTCAAGGAAGGTCCTTTCGAACTATACCAAGCTTATCTCGAAAGTGCTCAAACTTTATACGAGCTTGGTCAACACATCAACAACCTGTTCATCCGTGCTAATGTACTGGAGCTTTAAGGCTCCTCTCTGCACCATGTCACGGATGTAATGATATTGGATCTCTATGCGCTTCGACCTGTCGTGGAATACAAGATTCTCTGTCATCTTTATGCAGCTCTGGTTGTCACATAGGATCATGGTTGCTTTCATCTCTATGTCAAATAGGCCGGTCAACAACTTTCAAAGCCATATAGCTTCGCAGTTGGCAGAACATGCAACAATGTATTCTGCTTCCGCTGTGTTGAGAGCAATGCTAGATTGCTTCCTACTCTGCCACGAGATCATGGCTGATCCCAAACTGAAGCAACATCCTAAAGTGCTTTTCCTGTCAGAAACACTTCCTGCCCAATCTGCATCAGTATATCCACTCAATGTGAAATCATGATCTCCATCATAGCTGAGACCACAATCTATTGTACCCTTAAGGTACCTCATCACATGTTTTGCAGCCACTAGGTGAACATGTCTGGGTTCTACCAGAAACTGACTCAAGGTGTTCACGGCAAAAAAAATGTCTGGTCTGGTGTTCATCAGGTACATCAACGATCCAATAATCTGTCTGTACAATGTGGCATCAATCAATTCTGACGAAGTATTGACCAACAACTTCAACTTCGCTTCCATGGGTGTATTCATGGACTTGCATTCCAACATGTCGAATCTCTTCAGGATTTCGACTGCATACTTCCCTTGGTTAAGGAAGATCCTCTTTGGGCTCTGCCATACCTCAAGACCTAGAAAATAATGCATTAGGCGAAGGTCTTTCATTTCAAATTCTGAGGCAAGTCTCTTCTTACATTCAATGATGAGCTTTTCTTCTCCAGTTAAGAATAAGTCATCCACATATAGCAGTAATATTACTGGCTCATCGTTCATGACCTTGAAGTAGAGGTTAGAGTCTGCTTTACTCTTGGTAAAACCTAAGCTCGTCAAGAAACTGTCTATATGACCATACTAAGCTCTAGGAGCTTGCTTCAATCCGTATAAGGCTTTCTTCAATCTGCAGACATGAGACTTCATGTCTTCAACTTCAAATCCTTGAGGTTTCTCTATATAGACTTCTTCTTCGATGACACCATTTAGGAAAGTTGTGTTTACGTCCATTTGGTGCAGCTTCCACTTCATCTTAGCTGCAAGAGCTATGCTGGTTCTTATTGAAGTGTATCTGGCTACAGGAGTGAATGTCTCTTCATAGTCAATGCCTGCCTTTTGAGAAAAGCCACGAGCGACAAATCTTGCTTTATACTTCTCAATACTTCCATTAGCAACATGTTTTATTTTGAAGATCCATTTGGAGGATACCATGTCTTTACTCTTCGGTATGGGAAGTATTTCCCATACATCATTCTTTATTATGGATTGGTATTCCTCTGTCATGGCATCTGCCCATTCTTTCATCTGAATGGATTCTTCAAAGCAGGTAGGCTCCTTCTCTAGGAGGTCACACATCAAAGCTGTATAACTGGAGAATGGCTTTGGTCTTTTCACCTGTCTTGTGGTTCCTTGGGGAACATCGTACTTCTCTCCATCTTGAATAAGCTCTCTAGCCCACGCTGGCTTCCTTTTATGGAGGATCGTCATCTGAGGAGGTTCTAGGACTTTTGATATATCATGGTCTTCTAGAATTTCCTCATCAGGGGAAGTTACGACTTCCCTCACTAGTTCTACGGCTCTGGGAACCTCCCTCATTGCAGTACTGGGGATTACGAGTTCCTCTTCATATACTTCTTCCAGTTTTCATCTTCTATATTTCTTGAGCGTTGCATCTTCATCAAAGGTCACATCCCTACTGATCTCAATGTGACGGTGACCAGGTATATAGATTCTGAAGGCCTTGGAGACCTCACAGTATCCCACAAATATTCCCTTCTTTCCTGAAGGTTCCAACTTGCTTCTCTTCTCTTTCAGGATATGAATAAATACTGGGCAACCAAATATTTTGAGATGGCTTACCTCTGTCTTCTTTCTGGTGAACATCTCTTCTGGGGTCTTGAGCCCAAGTGCACTATGGGATAATCGGTTCTGCACATATACAACTGCCATTGCTACTTCTGCCCATAAACACATAGGAAGATCTTGATCATGGATCATAGTCTTCACAGCTTCCATTATCGTTCTGTTCTTTCGTTCAACTACACCGTTTTGTTGGGGATTATAGGGAGTAGTGAGTTCCCTCTTGATCCCAACATCTTTGCAGAAGTTCACAAATTCTTTTGACGTATATTCTCCTTCATTATCTGACCTGAGTATCTTAATCTTTCTTTTAGAAAGGTTCTCTGTCAAGGCTTTGAATTCCTTGAACTTGCTGAGCACTTCATCTTTAGATTTCAAAAAATATATCCAGGTCTTACGAGAATAATCATAATAAATGATACATAATATACATACCCACTAATGGAGGACGATGGCATTGGGCCACACACATCTTAATGAATGAGCTGTAGGACTCCTTCTGCTTTGCTGTCTCTCTTCGGAAAAGGGTTCTTGATGTTCTTCCCTTGTGCACATCCATTGCATACGCCTTCATGGCCACCTTTGAGTTTTGGTAAACCTGTGACCACTTTGCATATGTATGGTAGCACCTTGTAGT
This sequence comes from Picea glauca, assembly GCA_000966675.3. Lineage (NCBI taxonomy): Eukaryota > Viridiplantae > Streptophyta > Pinopsida > Pinales > Pinaceae > Picea > Picea glauca. The sequence continues at coordinate 160,374 of JZKD02S0845953.1, read as the reverse complement.
TGATGTGAGCTAATCTTCTATGCCACAGTTCACATGAGTTTTCAATGGTGTGAGTCATGGCAGCGTCTGAGTGGCCCTTTAGTTTATACAAGCCATTTTCTTCACTTCCAATGATGATTGCTTCATTTAAGGTTTCTCCTTTATCCCACATAAGAACTTCTCCATCTATAATGGCAACTTTGAAGCCTTTCTTTTCTAAAGTTGAAATGTAGAGTAGGTTCTTAGTCAAACCTGGTACATATAGTACGTCCTTCATCTTCAATGAATTCCCTGAATTCAATTTGTGGTTTGATTCTCCCACTCCCTTGATGGAATATTGGTAATC
>JZKD02S0845953.1:146712-159999 GCA_000966675.3 Picea glauca | reverse complement strand
ACTCTTGTTTCTTCTTGGATGCATTCTTCCCATAGACTATCAAACTTCAGTTTCTCCATTTTGGCACATATTGTTTGGATGAATGCATCCCAAGGTCTTGTGAGACCATTTAGGGCCGTCATTATGAGTTCGTCTTTGTCTATGGTATCTCCAGTCGCTTCTAACTGTTCTTTGAATTCTGAGATTCTGGAGAAACATTCCTGAATTGTTTCTCCTTTCTGCATCCTTGTATTCTTTAGTTGAGTTCTTAGATTCATTTTCCGGTTTATGTTCTTTCCTTCATACAGTCTGGTCAAGGCATCAAACATTTCTTTCAAAGTCTTCTTAGATGACACATAAGGAATCAGGTGGTCTTTGATTGAATCTGCAATGATTCTTTTGGCCCTGATTGTGTCCTTTTGATGCTTGGTTTTTTCTGCAGCAACGTCGGGTTCCGGAATTTCTCCTTTGATGAATTTTGCTAGGTCATTCTCTTCAAGAACGAGTCCAATCCTATACTTCCAGGCACGAAATTTTTCCACACCTTTCATCTTGTCAATAAGCTTAGTGCTTGCAGACATCTTTTACCTGGAGCTAGGAAAATGATCGAAAAATGAAAGTGCTCAAAATCAAAATCTGAACTTACCAGGAGGTGCGCTTGGTTGAGGCGAGTAGCCTGGTGTGTTTGGATTTGAAAAAATCCAACTTTTTCTCCTCCAAACTTGATTTGCGGATTTCTGGACTGGTGCTTCTGGTTTTCTGGTACCTTTGGTATTCTGGTACTTTTGTTACTTCTGGTACTTTGTGAAACTAGGGTTTCACTTTCCGGGAGATCCAGTCACTGAAAAGGTGCGCTGAGAGTGCCAAAGTAATCCTTGGGGAGGGTGCACTTTTCTAGATAGTTTTAGGGCTGAAAAGCTTCACCATCAAAAAGCCCTAATTTGCATGTATGGTAACAATGACGTTTTTCACTCTTGTGAAAGATGCTCTCTTCAGCTTGGCTCTGATACCATGTTAATGTTTAATCCATTATTATAGTTCTTTGCATTTCAATAGATAACAATAACATAAGATAAGATCACTGAGAAATACACAATCACAAGAGACACAACATTTATTCTGGGAAACCCTCTAGGGGAAGAAAACCCAACAAAACTTCCTTATTATAGATAGCCAATACAATGCCAAGAGATAACTTAAGAAAATACAGAAGGTCCTCTCCCAAAGATGCGCCACTCTCTCTCCTTCTTCTCTAACTGCAGTTTCAAAACTTGTCTCTCAAATGAGCAAGTGAGTTGTTTCTAAGTGAGGCGCTAGCCTCTTTATTTAGACAAGGCTAGCACATGTGAAGTGTCTCTTCACTGGCAGGGCCGACTTCTCCAACTAGGTGGTTATAACCACCTTTATTATATTTCAGGGCCTCTTGATATATTTTGGGGCCGACTTCTTCTTTTGCCTTTTACAATTATATTATGACCAATCCACAAAAGGGGATTTGGTCCTTATACAATAGCTGACATGATCAATCCACAATGGTGATTGATCCAATGAATAATATATCAAATAATAATAATAATACACTTTGCAGTTACATTATTTTAACACATACTTTGTGAGGATTTCTTAGTTGAGAGATCAACTACAAGCTATTAAAGAAGTTATCCTAAAAAATGATGTTTTGAATATAACACTCAATGGTCTTTCTATATCATGGGATGCATTTGCTGCAAGCATGAATACAAGGAAGGAGTTTTCAACGCTGGAAGAACTTTGGACTTGTTGCGCACAAGAAGAGACAAGGTTGAACTCTAAGGGAAAGCCTTAAAAGGAAGAAGATGCTCAAGCCTTTGCAACAAAGTTCAAAAGACATAGAGGTAAGAAAATATTTGATTCAAGAAAGAAATCCAAAAGAGATATGTCAAAAGTACAATGTTTTGAATGCCATGAATATGGCCACTACAAAATAAATTGTCCTAAACTAACAAAGAAGAGAAAAGAGAGACATGATGCGTCGGCTGCCAAAGATGAAGAACCTTCAAAGAAGGCCAAACATGATGAAGCAAATTTATTCTACTACTCACTCTTACTGGATCTATTGAAGATGACATATCGCTGATCGATAGTGGAGCTTCAAGGCATATGACAGGTGATCGTAAAAGTCTCTCAAGCATGACATAAAAGGAAACACCTCATAAAGTGGAGCTTAGAGACAAGAACTCTTATGCAGTCAAGGGAATTGGATAAACTACTATCAAGAGGGAATCATGTAACTCTATTCATCTCAATAATGTTTTATATGTTCTTGGTTTGATAAAGAATCTAGTATCTTTTTCTTGCTTCGAAGAGAAAGGAGTTAGAGTAGTTTGTGTAGGTTGAAAAGTTCTTGTTATGGTCTAAAGATTCAAAGACAGAAGACGCTAGAGTCATTGGAATTCATGAAGGAAGATTGTATAAACTCCTAGGTCAAAATACTCAACCTCTTGTACATGATGAAATCAACCCTAGTGAGTTATGGCATAGAAGGTATGAAATCAACCCTAGTGAACATGAAGGAGCATGAACATGAAGACACCAAAGAAGATAACACATGTTCTCCAGAGAACCCCAGTGAAGAACCAAAACCACCACATGAACCTGTGGAAACAATTATTTCACCTAAGACTAGAAACATACCAGCATGGCTTGAATCCACCTTGCAGGAAGCAAAAAAGCATAAAGCTCCCAGTGGCACCTTCAGACAAAGCAAGAAACTCAGAAGGTTTTCCATTTATGCGACACTCATGACAAGTCTTGTTAATGCAAAAACTTCCACCTTTGAGGAAGCAGTCAAGCAGAAAGAATGGAAGGAGGCTATGATGGAAGAATATCAAATCCATCATGAAAAATGATGTATGGGAAGTTGTGCCTAGACCCAAAGAAAAGTCTGTAGTTACTTCAAAGTGTGTTTATAAGATAAAGCATGTAGTAGATGGGAGTATAGATAAATACAAGGCAAGATTTGTGGCTAGAGGTTTCTCCCAACAAGAGGGAGAAGATTATGATGAGATGTTTGCTCCGGTTTCCAGATATACATCTTATTAGAGCCATCACATCTCTAGCAACATCCATGGGTTGGAGTTTACATCAGATGGATGTAAAGGCCACCTTTCTCAATGGAGTGATTGAGGAAGAGGTATATATAGAGAAACCTCAAGGTTTTGAGGTACACCCAAGAGAAACCCATGTATGCAGATTGAAGAAGGCCTTGTATGGACTCAAGCAAGCGCCAAGAGCTTGGTATGCACATATTGATAACTATTTAACGAGACTTGGGTTTTCCAAGAGTCATGCCGATCCAAATCTCTATTACAAGGTTCTAAATGATGCACCTATGATTCTATTGTTATATGTTGATGATTTGTTCCTAACAGGTGCAGAGCCTCTCATTATTTAGTGTACGAAGGAGCTAGCCTCAGAATTTGATATGAAAGATCTTGGTCTCATGCGCACTACTACTTGGGACTAGAAGTATGGTAGAAGTGTGGTGAAGTCTTCCTAGGTGTTGGTCCTAAAGTCTATACCTGATTGCTAAAGGGAAAAGCTAGGCCACCTATCAGTTTAGAATGATTGTTGTTATCACATAGTTTGTAGTTTAGGTCAAAGGCTACAGGATAGAGACCAAACTGGCATAACAGGAACCTTCCCCACCCAATGTCACCTCAATGGGGAGGTTCTTTCTATTTAGGGAGTTTAACCTAGGGGAGATGTCCCCGGTAACCTGGGTTTTGAAGAGGCAAAGGTGTAAAGTCAAAGTTAAAATTCCCCCCCTCACAGGTTACCACTAAGGTCAGATAGTCCGGCTAATCAGCCAATAAAGAAGTGTATGCCCAAATGAAAACACCTGCCCGGAACAAGACAACAACAATATAGTATATATGCAGGCTATAACTCAATGGGTTAGTACTTCAATGACTATCTGATAACAATTAATAAGCAATGTAGAAACAATAGATATCAACGAGGTAAATGTTTTATCAATTAGCTATGGCAAAAGCATCAATTCATTAATAACTATCAAGATGATCAAGCTAACAATGTATCCAACCAACACTTTACTCAATAAATGCTTCAAATCATCATTTAATTGCTTATATTCACACTTGCTGCGTCAAGATGAGATAACCAATTGTGACGTCAACCTTAATTAGGTTAGTTTGTTAGTAAGGGTTTCAAAATTCAAAGTTTTGAGAGCTGTTTTGTACACTAGGACTTCAACGTTGGAGGCTAATGATCAGTGCCTTAGGGTATATGGAGTCAAACAAGATAAGGGCACAAGGTTTTGAAAGGATGAAAAGTTAAATACAAGAGGGAATGGTTCTAAAGTGTTGCAAAGGCAGGGCCCTAGAATCAAAACCCTAGGGGAAAGAGGCTCACTCCGGTGTTGCTTAAGCAGGGCCTCGTGCTCTTTCCTCCTTCCTTAGGTCAACTTGGCAAAACGACTAGCATCAATGATTAATTTTACTAAAAGATGAGGTGAGAGAAAGTGTTGTAAAGACAAGGCTTTCAAACCCTAGAAAGTGATGGCCCTAGGTGTAGATAACCTAGGCCTAGGACGTCACCCCCCTTCAAACCTATAAAATTAAATGCTAGCTTAAGGAAAGAAGCAAGATGAGTGTAGCAAAGGCTAGGCTCAATCCTTCTTCTTCAATGGATGAAAAATCTCTCTCTAAGGGGACATATAACAAGGACCTACTTGTGTKCTTGTTACCTAGGGTTTCAAATCAGCAATTTAATAAGCAAATGCAAGAAATTAAACCTACAACCATTCAATCAAGAAGTTTTGCAAGAAAATCACTTACATATCATGAAGAGAAGCATATGCAAACCCTAGTTGTAAACCTTCCTTGAGAGAAATGCCATAAGATGCCAACAAATCCTTCCAATAACAAGTGCGCCTCACTTAGAAAGCCAAAAATACCCTAGGAGGGCGCAAAAATCAGACCTCACAAGTGTGAGTGAGTTGTGTTATGTCAAAATGCGGGGAAAACATCCTCAATTTATAGCATATCATGACCTTTTAATTAATTTTAGGTCATCAAAAATAGCCGACAAGGCTACAAACAAAAAATCATATTGTTTCACATTAAACTGTTTAAATGAAACCCTAAATGAGCAATAAGCAAGACGTCAAGCCCTTTTGAGGGAGACGTTGGCCCTTTTTAGGGCAAAATGTAGCACTAGATGACAAACGTTGGCCCTCCAAACTCTGCCACACGTGCCAAACTGCTCTGTCAAGGCGACATACACTGGTGGTGATGTCATGGCTCCTAGATGACGTCCTGGGGCATCAGGAAGGACACGTTCCACCTATAGTGGGTCAACCCCCCTGGGCTGGGCTCAGCCAAGGCGTCCTGGATGAAAACATCCTCCTTCTTCTCTTGTGCAAAGGCTCGACCAATCACTGTCCTGTCTCTGCCCCTCATGGGGTCCCAACAACCATCTGATGGGCTCTTCAGCCCCATGGAGGTCCTAACTAATCATCTCCCCATGTGTACCGGTCCAACTGGTACCTGTCCGTCAGGCATGATCCTGCACATCAAAAACTTCGCCCTCCATGGGCTCATTAGTCATAGGGATCATAACAATGTCAATCATATTTCATCATTAATTTTATCAAATGCATGCATAAAACCCCTAACATATCATCCAATAGCTCAAAGACATTACAATGACCTACTATACAAAGCCAAAGAAAAAGACAAAATGCCCTATTGGGCCAGCATCCATAAGAAAAAGAAAGTTTCCAGAGGATATCATCCAAGCCATGTAACATGAGGTGGTGTGATCAAAGGATGTCCAGACATATAGGTAGAGTGAAAGACAAGGGTGATATTATCCGTGGGTGCCTTTGTAGGAGGTGAGCTGTATCTATCATGGATGCAATTCTTTCCAAGCCCTTTATTTGCCTTTATTCTTTCTTTTCTTTATTGATTTTTTTTTTCTTTTTTATTTCAAGGTCTAACCAGAGGACACTGCCTTGGCGTGGTGACCAGAGCTGACAGTGTTACCCACAAGTACTTTCACATATATGATAAGGTTGGCTCATGATGAGACCCCCTTTTCCTTGTCCATGCAACCAAAGGTCACTGCCCTGGCATGGTAACCAGATAATGGCAATGTCATACTGCTAGGTACCCATGAACATAATGGGCTGGCTCATGATGAGGGCCCCCATCCTCTTGGCTAGGTCTTGTTTTGTTATTTTTCTTCGGGTCCCTCTTGTTTCTTGTTGAGAGGCCTTTTATTGCCTTCTTGGGGATCCCTGGGCGAGGCATCTCTAGGTTTTATTTTTATGGCTTTTATCTCTTACCAGCTGCTTTTACCTCCTGGGCCTTTAGCCCCTTCTTCCCACTAGATAAGGTGTAACCCCACAAATAGGTCATCCTAATGTCCGGACTAGGGGAATGGGATTGATGAGTGGGAGACAAGATGTAAGAGTGATGATATGATGGGAGCGGACGATGGGCCTTCAAAATCCCCACTGGTGGCTAACCAAAACCTATGGGTACAAGCTTGCTAGGGTACCTTGTCAATCCCCCCAACCATGGTCAAGTGGGTTAATGTAAGATCCAAGCAGCCATTAGAAATGAAAGGAATTTGATGCATATATCTGAAGGTTATAATGACCAAATATGACATACCATGATACCTGGACTAATTACCTCATGGAGCAAGAGTCTTCTCCGATACAAGTCCAAGCCGAAGGTGATGGATGTTGTTGCTGCTAACAGGACAAGTCTGATGAAGAAGAAGAAAGATGGGCCCTCCAGGGCCATGCTCAGGTCAATCCTGCTCTCGGTACTCCATGTCTAGGACCTGTGGGCCTCGAGACATGATCTCCTAGTTATCCCTAGAAATCAGGGATAACAATTGCTTCTTTTAACTTTTTGTTGGTTGGTCCGAGGGTTATTCTATCAAGACAAAGGCAAGGTTGGGTTGGCAGAACGGATGAGGGCCCTCCTTGGCTGATGGCACACTAATGACAGACCAGTGAAATTATAGAAAACAAAGGGAAACAACAAACTACTTAATGAATAATCTGCTGCAAGAAGTTCAATACTTAAAATATCATTTCAAGACATCAAACATGTATCAAAACACAATAATTCCCACAGGTTGCATAAAGCAAATCTTCACCAAAGCATTAGCTGTTTGACAGGTTGCATATCAGTAAAAATAAGTCATACAATAGTTGAAAGGAAATGAAATGTACGTTGCACAAATAAAAAACTGTATGCAAGATAAGAATAAAAACAAGAGTATGAAGAGTTGAATGAAACACTGTCATCAAGAGTATATTCACCAGGTAGAGTGCTTTAATCCATGCATAAAATAGGTCCAACTAGTCTTTTGTATTGCTATTCTTTCCTAAAAAAATCCAACCTTTACAATATCCAAAAACTAACTATTTAAAAGAGTTACGGAGGCTCTCGTCCTTAGGGGACTGAGACCTAAATTTAGGGAACTGTTCGTAAATCAAATAATTAACTTCACTAAGAAATTGGACTTAATCAACAAGAGTGGTTCTTATCACACATAGAAGACCACTCTTGCATCTAATCTAGGAAAATTCTAGACTAAATCAAATAAAACTACTACTGTCTCTACGACAATATTGATGCATGTGCTGGAGGAACTAAGGGGCCGAAAATAGGCCTTGGAGTGACAGAGCAGAGCTCTGTGTTGAACGACGACGTGTCTGCGAGCTGTTGGAGGCCACTGGAGATAACCGGTTGCATGAGCAAAGCTTGCTGAAGTGTTTATGGAACTAATCTGCGTCGACCTGTGACTTAGACTTAGCTCCCTGTCTATGCCTGAGCTTTTGAAAGCCAAGCGCACTTTGTACTGACCTCGTTAGCTGCCATCAGTACCTGTGAAATGGTTTCGCTGGAATGGTTGTTAGCCCATTACACATGAGGGGAGACGTGGAGGCAAGCATCCAATTGGGAGATGGGATGAGTGGATGCGAGGGTAGATGACATGTAGTGAGGGATACATGTGGCGCGTAGGGAGAGGAAGAGAGATAGTTTGGGAAGCGAGTGGAGAACATGTGGCAAAAGGTGAGAGGGGGCGATATTGAGAAACGACCCGGGAGGAACTCTGAGGGGGGTGCAGGCGGTAAGCGAATTAGAGAGGGGGGGTCCGAGTTCTTGAGGAGCCGCCAGGTTAGGTAGGGCCCGCGGTGGGAAAACCACTTGCTCGGACCCCCCCCCTCCCCCCCCGCACCATTAAAGGTAGAATGGTCGGGGGGTCTGAACTGCGACAAGTACCGTTGATCTGGAGAGGTTGGCCACCGTCGATGGAGATCAACATGGGGTTTAGCGGAGGACAAGTGTCGGGTGGTGAGAGGAGCGAGAGTACTGAGTGGGATGAGGGGAGATGACGTGTGAGGTGACGCGGTGATCTGACGTCATTCAAGCACGTGATTGTGGGAGTTGTTGAGGGTGGTTTGGATCCAGAACGACTTTGGGCCCGCAACCCCCCACAAGCTACCATGTACCCTTCCAACAAAACCATGGTTTAAATTGCGGGATTGCTTTGGAAAATTAGCGTCCGGGCAGTTTGCGTCCCCGAAATGAACTATAGTCGTCGATCTCATTACGATCCAAGATCTGGGTGACATTTACTTGCTGCAAGGATCGACGGTTCTCGTTGACCTGGGATCAATGTTCTAGATTCACTTAGGACTTTCGGGCTTCGGGTGTTTTGAATGTGAAACATGAAACATCTCCCGAAGGAAAATCTCTAAAGTGAATGATCTGTCGCCATGTGCCATGATGAATGAACGGTCCAGATTCTCTTCGGGAATCCGGGCTTCGGGAGTTTCAAATGTGAAGCGTGAAGATATCCCGGAGGAAAACTCTCGAAGTGGACGATCTGCTTCCACGTGTCTTCGTTGATGTATGGTCCTGATTTGTTCCGGGTTTTCGGCACTTCGGGCTTTAGGAGTTTCAAATGTTTGTTCTTGGAAAACTCTCGAAGTGAAAATCATTGAAGTAAATGATCTGCTGTCGCGTGCCTGATAGATGAACGACCCAGGTTCTCTTCGGGTCTCCGGGAGTTCAGCCTTCGGGTCTTCGGGAATTCGTGGATGTGAAGTGTGCCAATCTCCCGAAGGAAAATCGCCGAAGTGATTAGCCACTGCTTATCACTAATTAACTCGAGCTTAAGCCGTGTTAAATACTTTGGGGGTTCGAGACGTCTGATGACTCTCGGTGTTAAACTCCGCGCAATTCTGCACCCCCGCATGGACAACAACCGTTGATATGATTTGCTTGGTGGATCTTTACCGTCGAAAGTTTACCTGTTTGTTCCCACAGTCTGAGCCCGAAATTTGCTGCTCCGGATTGATGCGTTGTGTGCACGGGCATTTCCTGCGCATAGAAAAGGCTTGGCAGACCTGCAGTGAGCTCAATCAATGGTGCACGTGATGACAAGCATTTCAAAACAAATACGACATGTATTTTATCCTTTCAGAAAAATAGAAACAGAAATGCGCGAAGACTAAAAAACGAATAAGGGCCAAGACACTCAGTAGTGGGAAACTGACTTAACCACCAGAAAAAGGAAAAATTGATGAAGGCATAAGGAAAAAGAGAGGAGAGACAGGGGATGCAGACCTAGGTTACAACACTAGGACAAGGGAAGTATGTTGTAAAGATCCTTCAGATGTTTGGGATGATGGATTGAAAATCCATGGCAACTCCCATGGTATCAGATCTGAGGAAGTTGAGAGACTCTGATTCTGATCTAGTAGAGTTGTCCCTGTATCGACAGTTGATTGACTCATTGATGTATTTGGTAAATACTGGGCCGAACATTTTCTTTGCTGTGAACATGTTGAGCCAGTTCCAGGTGGAACCCAGACATGAGCATTGGATAGCTGCAAAACATATCTTGAGATATCTTCGTGGGATGATAATTTATGGTTTGAGATATGCCTCAAACAATGAAGTACAACTGCATGTATTTACTTATTTAGATTGGGCAGGGAGTCCAGATGACAAAAATAGTACTTCTGGTATGTGTTTCAGTTTGGGATCTGCTATGATATCATGGGCTAGCAGGAAACAAAAATCTGTTGCACGCAACAATGTAGAAGCAGAGTATATTGAAACTTGTGATGCTTGTACGAAAGAAATATAGCTCCGTAAACGAGTTTCTGGACTATTTGACAAGGCGCAGGATTCGACTGTGATATATTGTGATAATCAGATCCCTGTGAAGCTCTCAGAGAACCCGATGTTCCCTAATAGGTCGAAGCACATTGAGATCAAGTACTACTTTCTCCGTGATAAAGTCCAGAGGGGAGAAGTGATTCTCTAGTATATCTCCATTGATGAGCAGACAACTAATATTTTGACGAAGCCTCTATCCAAGATAAAGTTTGCATACTTAAGGGACAACAAGCTGAGACTTGTGGAGATTGCTCCCTTGGTTGAGAGGGATGAGATGACTTCCTTAGTTGGGAGGGAGTGTTGATATGTGGCATCATGTATTGTTAGTGAGATACATATATGTATCATGCTAGTACAACTTAGATATGATACAAATGGTTGGAGTTGTGGATGATATAGTGTCTCGAGGTGCATCGTGCTAGTACAAGTTAGAGGTGGACATACAACTTAGATATGATGTATTGACATCATGCTAGATATGTTCATGCTAGTACAATTTAGAGACGATGCTTATGAATCACATCATGCTAGATATGGCCATGCTAGTACATCTTAGAGGTGGAGATACAACTTAGATATGACATATTGACATCATGCTAGATATGTTCATGCTAGTATACCTTAGAGTTGACCATACAACTTAGAGGTGATGCAGATGGCTCATGTCATGCTAGATATGATCATGCTAGTATAACTTAGATATGATGCATTGGAATCATGCTAGATATGCTCATGCTAGTACAACTTAGAGATGATAATACAACTAAGAGGTGACATAGAGAGGCACTGATCTACATCATGCAGGTACAACTTATATATGACATACAACTTAGATATGATGCACCTACATCATGCTATTTATGTTCATGCTAGTACGACTTAGATATGATGTAGATGATACTCTATATCACGCCAACACGACTTAGATATGATGCATTCACATCATGCTAGTACGATTTAGAGGTGATGCAATTGATGACATTGTTGATGCAGGATGATATCGGATGATATGATTTGATTGTTGTGGAGACTGTATGTCTTTGGATAGTAGTCGTATGCTACTGTGGATATGCTTCATTGGTAGTGACTGTATGTAACTGGTTAATAGTTGTGTGCTATTATGAGTGGTTCTGTACATACTTCCCTAGGAGAAGGGAAGTATGTTGTAAATATCCTTCATAAATTTGGGATGATGGCAACTCCCATGGTAACAAATTTGAGGAAGTTGAGAGACTCTGATTCTTATTCAGTAGACTCGTCGCTGTACCGATAGTTGATTTTCTCATTGATGTATTAGATAGATGCAAAGCATATCTTGAGATAGATTTGTGGGATGATAAACTATGGTTTGAGATATGCCTTAAACAATGAAGTACAACTACATGGATTTACTTATTCAGACTGCACAGGAAGTGTAGATGACATAAAGAGCAATTCTGGTATGTGCTTCAGTTTGGGATCTTCTATGATATCACGGGCTAGCAGGAAACATAAGTCGGTTGCACTCATCATTGCAGAAGCATAGTATATTGCAGCTTGTGATGCTTGTACCGAAGCAGTGTGGCTTCGTAAGCTTGTTTATGGATTGTTTGATCAGGTGCTAGATTCGTCTGTGATATATTGTGATAACCAGAGTTGTGTGAAGCTCTTAGAGAACACAATGTTCCATGACAGGTTGAAGCACATTGAGATCAAGTATTATTTTCTCCGCGATAAAGTCCAGAAGGGAGAAGTGGTTCTCCAGTAATCTCCACTGATGAGCAGACAACATATATTTTGACTAAGCCTCTATCCAAGATAACGTTTGCATACTTGAGGGACAAGCCGGGGCTTGTGGAGATTGCTCCCTTGGTTGAAAGGGAGGAGATAAATTCCTCGGTTGGGAGGGAGCTCTGATATGTGGCATCATGGATTGTCAGTGAGCTGCGGATCTGTATCATGCTAGTACAACTTAGAGATGGTGCTTGCATCATGCTAGTACAACTTAGATATGATACAAAGTGTTGGAGTTGTGGATGTTATAGTGGCCTGAGGTGCATCGTGCTAGTACAACTTAGAGGTGGACATACAACTTAGATATGATGTATTGACATCATGCTAGTTATGTTCATGCTAGCACAATTTAGATATGATGCTAGTGAGTTGCATCATGCTAGATATGGCCATGCTAGTACAACTTAGAGATGACCATACAACTTAGAGGTGATGCATATGGTTCATGTCATGCTAGATATGATCATGCTAGTATAACTTAGATATGATGTATTGGCATCATTCTAGGTATGCTCATGCTAGTACAAAATAGAGATGATCATACAACTTAGAGGTGACACAATGAGGCATTGATCTACATCATGCGAGTAAAACTTAGATATGGCATACAACTTAGATATGATGCATTGGCATCATGCTAGATATGTCATGCTAGTACGCCTTAGAGATGATGCATATGATACTCTAGATCACACTAGTACATCTTAGATATGATGCATTCACATCATGCTAGTACGGCTTAGAGGTGATACAACTAATGACATTATTGATGCAGGGTGATATTAGATAATATGATTTGATTGTTGTGGAGACTGTATGTCTCTGGACAATAGTTGTATGCTACTGTGGTGGATGTGCTCCACTGATAGTGACAGTGTGTCACTGATTAGTAGCTGTGTGCTACTAGGAGTGGTTGTGTACCACTGGATACTAGTTGTGTACTACTGTGGATAAACATAGTTGTGTTCTATTGGATGGCATTGTATCAACTGTATGCTACTATATAATTGCCATGGAGACTACCACTAGTGTTGGAGATGATTTCTAGCTAGTGATGATGTTGCTCATGGTTTGATTTATGTGATCATGAGATAACACGTGTGGCTATGATGATGCTACTAACAGAATGGTCTGTTTGTTCTCAAGACCATTACAATTAATACCTCCCTAGCTAGGAGGGAGTGTTGATGTTACGGTAGCTGCGTGAGGTATTAACCTCCACGTGTAACCTTCGACAAGACTAGAATATTCTGTGAAGCTAGAGAAACCCTAAATGCAGAGAACCCAACAAACAAATCAAAGGATGATGCATATGAGG
>JZKD02S0845953.1:119626-146613 GCA_000966675.3 Picea glauca | reverse complement strand
GGGGGGGGGGCATACTAATGAAAATCGGGAAGAGGCAGTGCCAACAAAAATCCCTAACGAACAACACATGTAATAAGGGAGAGGATATTCCAAAGAGTAGAAAGACCGACCCTAGTTCAAAGCCAGACTCGGTGGAAGGGGGGAAGTAGAAATGAAGGAAGCCCAGATCTAAGAGATCGACTCATAAGAGTTTGGAGTTGAGGCAACACAAGATATGGACCTAGAGGAAGTAGAGGTGGACATGTAGGCTTTGAGGAAATATCATGGGAAACAAGAAGTAAATAATATGCAGATAAACCAACTTCGCAAACTTCAACGTGAATTTCTCAAAAGCAAGGGCGAATCAATGATCTAGGGTAACCCAGGCACCACTTCTGGGAATTTGGGGATTAAACCTAACCCTCTAAAACCTTTGAAGAAAACACCAGGGGAAGAGAAGAAGAGGGGTGGGAAACCCCACAAGAAGAAAGTTGAATAAACAAGGGCTCTCTTGGTATATTTTAGCCAATTGGCAGGACTCTTGGAAAATTATTTCCACACCCAACACAAGTGTTGATATGAAGATCATGTCCTGGAATGAAAGAGGACTCAACGCCCCATCCAAACACAAGATGTGTCGTAAGAGATGAGTTAGGAAAAATCCAAGTTAATCATGCTACAAGAAACAAAATGTGACAAGGAAATAATAAAACAAATAGCCTAGAAGGTTTGGAAAGGATGCACAATGAAGCAGTAAAAGCATAAGGTGCCTTGGGAGGGCTTACCATCCTATGGGATTCATGCATCCTTTCCTTAGAGGTACATTCTAAACTACCTAGAATTCTAATTGTAGGTTACATGCTCATTGGATCCCAGGATGAAGGATACATATCTAATGCATATGGGCCTTTAGCCCTAGTTCAAAAGAAATAATTCTTCAAGGCTATCAATTTTATAGGTATTACCAAGCAAACAACAACAATGGATCATTGGAGGCGATTTGAATATGATAACATCCTTTGTAGAAAAAAGAGAGGAATTAAAATATTAGATGTAGAAAATGAGACCTTCAAAGCCTTGATTGAAAATCGTAGACTGGTAAACATTCCTTCTAGTAGTGGCTTGTTCACTTGGAACATAAGAAGAGGGAAGGATAAACAGATCGTGGTGCGTTTGGATAGATTTTTGGTTTTCAAAACCCTATTTCATTCCCAACAAGAAATCTTGACGGATATCTTGCCTTATTATGGATCAGACCATTGGCCCATTACTTTGGAATGGTAGAGAAAACTAATTCCCAGACCTAAGCGCTTCATATTCGAAAAGTTCTGGCTAGACCACCCTGATTTTCACCAAAACCTGGAACTTTGGTGGAAGGAAAGGAAGGATTTGTATGGGATGAAGATGTTTCAATTTCAACAAAGACTCAAACACATACGAATGCGCCCAAGGGTTTGGAATAACGAAATCTTTGGCAACATTTTTGAAGAAAAAAGGAGTTTGGAAGTAGAAATGGCAGGAATCCAATCACATGCGATCCGCGGGGAACAATCAGAGGAGGCGACCACCAGAGAGGAGCAACTTAGATTAGAACTGAGTAAAAGAGACAAACATGAAGAGACGATATGGAGAAAAAAATCATGGATCAGGTGGCTAAGAGACGGGGATAAAAAGACAAAGTTCTTCCTTAATGCGCTCCTACAAAGGATAAATTATAATATAATTTCATCCTTGAGATCTGAGGGTGGAGAGACGCTAGAAACCCATGAGGATATTGAGAGAGAACTAATAAAATACTACAACCAGTTAATGAAGGAACCCGAGGAGCAATGGGAGGAAGCAATTCATATGATTACATATTCCATCCCCAGGTTGATATATCTGGAGCAAAACCACAACCTTATGAGATCGACAACACTGGGGGAAGTGGAAACAACTATCAAAGAAATGGCTTCAAGGAAGGCACCAAGGCCGAATGGTTTTACCATTGATTTCTTTCAGGCATGTTGGCAAACCTTAGGGAGGAACATTTGGTAAGTGGTCGAGGAGTCTCACTCATCGAGATCCATTCTCCAGGCCTTCAATGCCACTTTTATCACCTTAATACCCAAGGCTCATGGGGCTAACAATACATATAAGTTTCGTCCCATCTCTCTTTGCGATGTTATTTATAAAATCATAACCAAATTGATAGTCAACATATTGAAACCTATCTTTCCCTCTATCATCTCTACAGAACAGGGGGGTTTTGTTGAAGTACGTCAAATCCTTGACAGCATAATTGTTGCTCATGAGACCATCCATTCCCTCAAGTCCTCGAGGAAACCAGGGATGTTGATGAAGCTTGATATGTCCAAATCTTATGATTTCGTAAATTGGGTCTTCCTTTAGTTTATGCTCAAATCTTTTGGCTTTGGGACGAAATGGGTGCTTTGGGTCTTAAACCTAGTCTCCTCGACTTTCTTCTCTATCCTCATAAATGGAACTCCCTCCCGAACCTTTAACCCCACTAGGGGTCTAACGTAGGGAGACCCTCTCTCTCCCATTCTTTACATCATTTTGGTGGAGGGTTTGGGGTGCAACTTGAAGTAGGCCCTTTATGAAGGGACCATCCAAGGAATCACCTTTCACTCTCTCCCTGAACCTCTTTCGCATTTTCAGTTTCTGAATGACACATTTCTAATGGGTCAACCAACAGTCCGAGAAGCTTTGGCTATCAAGAAGGTGTTAGAGGTTTTTAAAAATTCCTTGGAGGCCCTCATTGATTTGGACAAATCCCAGATCTTCTTCTTCAATTTCCCTCTATTGATCTAAAGAAACATCGCCCTTCTGCTAGGTTTCCAACGAGCTTATCTTCCATCTAAATATTTGGGGGCTCCCCTTATAGATAAAGGCCATTTACAATGTATCACGGGAGTAACTTCTTGCCAAACTAGAAGCTAATTTGTCCAACTAGATGCATCGCTTTCTTTCTATTCTAGGGCGGTTTTTGTTGATCAAATCAGTCCTCATGGCTATGCCAATGTATTTGTTTTCCGTGATGGTAGCCCCAAAGAACATCATTTAAAAAATCAGGAATCTACAATGCTCCTTTCTTTGGGGAGGGGTGATTAAAGAGAAAAAGTGGGCGTTGGTGGCATGGGATAAACTCTGTATGCATATTTCCCATGGTGGCCTTGGCATGAGAGAACCCTTTTTTATGGGTCAAGCGTTGGTAGCTAGGTTGTGGTGCAGATGGTTAAAGAACCCCGAAGTTCTATGGGAAGAGGTATGGAAGAGTAAATATGCACCAAACATGCCACAAGATGAGTAGATCAGGTTAGAGGGGGGTAGTCCAGGATCCTTAATTTGGAGTAATGCTTGGAAAAATAGAGGACTAGTTCAACAATAAAGCTCTTGGGAGGTGCACAATGGCCATTCAACGTTATTTTGGGATGTTGCCTGTGAAAATGAACCAATTCTAGGGAATAAAAAGCATCTCCAACATATTAGGACATTAATGATACAATAAGGATGGACCAAGATCTGTCATTATTGGTACAACTAACTTGATCAAAGGAATCCATATGCTAGATTTTGGAAATTTTTTTGGAGGAATGGCCTATAAAGTGGAACGAGGATGTTAAGACGATTATGGGGGAGGCTTTGGAGGATCGAATAATACAAGTCAGAAAGGGCTTATATATCGTGATATGGAGTGAGAAAGGCAATGGAAATTTTAGAGGAAATGAGGCCTATAGTGTGGAAATAGGCCTGATGGAGGAGAATTGAAGGTCCTTGTGGGACAAGATATGGTAGTCCTCCATATGGCCAAAGATCTCTACCTTCCTCTAGCTAGTGGCAAGGCCTAATAAAGTATTAACATGGGATCACCTAATCAATCATGGATATGAAGGACCCTCCCTATGCATGATGTGTCAGGAGGAAGGTGAAACCTTGGATCACCTCTTTAGTTCCTATAGAGAAGCCTCATACCTCTAGGACAAGCGAACGAAGTTGTTCAAGAGGTTGGATAGAATTCATAATGATATTCCTAAGACAATTGAAGAATGGACTTAAGATACTTTCTCGATTTTGGTTCTCAGCAAGGCACGGAACACATTTCCATGTTTTCTAATATGGAATATTTGGAAGGAAAGAAATCAAAGGGTGTTAAAAAATAAACAGATGTCGAGGGATCATGTTTGACACATCATTGAGTCAAATTTGCAGGAGTCAATTGTTTCCTCAACTTGACAGGGGAAGATTGTTAAGAACACAAGGGTTTCTTAATGAGCAAATTCACTCTAAATCCATAATAAATATATAATAATAATTGATTGTAAACATATGATGATATTACAAGGATAGAGCGTGTCTGTCTATATATATATATATATATATATATATATATATATATATATATATATATATATATATATATATATATAGATATATATATAGATATATATATATATATATGCCCTTCATGGTTTTTATGAAGAGTCATGACCTTTTATTACATTAATGTTTAATTTACTTTATTTATTTATTTTAATGTCTTTATATTATTTATTTATTGTAACATTGCTCTGACTCCCATGTTGCGTCTTCTTCCGGTAGATTTTCCCATTTAATCAGGGATTCCTTGATTACTCGAGAATGTAATCTCTTTTCCCGGGTGGCGATAATGGCTTCGGGCTCTAAAATGATTATTCCTTCCTCATCCAACACATGAAGTATAGTTTGCGCCTTTTGTTGTTGCCACAAGACTCTCTTTAGACAAGATACATGAAAAACGTTGTGGATACGACTTTTATATGGTAAATGCTACGTGAGTATTTTTCTATTTATTTGATATGGTCCATAAAATTTTGGTGCCAATTTATTCTTCCTATGTTGTTTAAGGGATAATTGTTTGTAAGGATGAAGTCTCACAAATACCCAGTCTCCTACTTCAAACTCTCTTTCTATTCGATTTTGGTCAGCTTGTTGCTTCATTCAATTCATTGCCACTGTTAAGTTTTCTTTGAGTAACTGAAGGATTTTCTGACTTTCGTCTAAATGGTCTTTTACTGACACAACTTTTATGTGGCTAGTGGCCAACTCCTTCCACGACGGAGGTTCGTAACCATAAAGAGCTTGGAATGGTGTCATTTTAGCTGATGTGTGATAAGTGGAATTATACCACCACTCAACAAGGCGCAACCATTGAAACCATTTATTTTGTTTGTCGGAGATAAAACAACGAAGATAGATTTCTAAACATTTATTGACAACTTCTATTTGACTATCTGTTTGAGTGTGGTAAGATGAGCTCATATTGAGAGAGGTTCCGATCTGTTTGCAAAATTCTCTCCAAAAATTCCCTTTAAATTTGGCATCTCTATCGCTGACAACAACCTTAGGGAACCCATGTAGTTTGTAAATATTCTTATAGAATATTTCATTCGTTTGTTTTGTTGAATCTGTTTTCCTTAGTCCAATAAAATGTGCATACTTGGTTAGTCTATCTACTACTACTAATATTTTATCTTTTCCGTTGGATATGGGTAGTCCTTCAATGAAATCCATTGAAATTTCTTCGCATTTTTGATTGGGAATGTGTAACGGGTGGAGTAACCCAGGGGTCAACACATTTTCATTTTTGTTCCTTTGACAACGATCACATTCTGCTACATATTTTCGAATATCTGCACTCATCCATTTCCAAAAATATGATCTTCGTGCATTATAGTATGTTTTGAAAAATCCTATGTGACCTGCAGCTGGGCAATCATGAGATTCTTGAAGAACCTTGGCTTTAAATCTTGAGTTAGTATTTAAGTAGATTCTCCCTTTATACCATAAGATGTCGTTCTTCCATTCGATCTTAGGGTATTGATTTAAATTGTTGATTATAGAGCAAGTCTCTGGGTTTTTTGCATATTCGGTTCAAATTTCATCCAACCATTATGGAATGGCTATTGATATTGCAAAAGCTTATGTTTCTTCATTTTTTCGTGATAGGGCATCAACCACAATGTTTCCTTTTCCTCTTTTATGTAGAATTTCCATATCAAACGTGGCAATTTTCTCTATCCACTTTTGTTGTTTGGTTGACAATGTTTTTTTGTTATAACAAGTACTGGAGACTGTTATGATCTATGTGTATCAAGAACTTACTTCCCAATAGATATTGGCGCCATTTTGTTAATGCATGCATGGTGGCAAGCATTTCCTTGTTGTAAGTGGATTGGAAGCATTCAATTTTATTTAATTTCCTGCTCTCAAAAGCTATTGGGTGCCCATCTTGCATCAATATTGCTCCAATTCCAAAACTTGACGCTTCACACTCGATGATGAAAGGTTTGGAGAAGTCAGGTGTTGCTAATACCAGGGTTATGGACAAAATGTTTTTTAAGTTTTCAAAACATTTTTTTTCTTCCAAATTCCATTGGAAGGAGTTTTTCTTAAGGAGATTTGTTAGGGGGTGGTTAAATGAGCATAATTCTTGACGAATCTTCGATAGTATCCTGCCAATCCTAGAAATCCTTTTAACTTGGATATGTTTTTGGGTTTAGGCCATTCTGTGATTGCCCTGATTTTCTTGGCATCTACCTTGACTCATTTTTTGGATATGATGTGACCAAGGTACTCTACTTCCTCCTTGCCAAATGTACATTTTGAAATTTTGGCATAGAATTGATTTTCCTCCAGAAGAGATAACACATGTCCCAAATGCTTCATATGCTCCTCCCCATGTTTTACTCTACACTAAGATATCATCAAAAAAAAGTAAGACATGTTTCCGTAAGTATGGGTGGAATAATTCATTCATTCTCGCTTGGAAGGTGGCGGGGGCATTAGTTAGCCCAAATGACATCACCTTGAATTTGTAGTGTCCTTCGTGTATCTGGAAGGTAGTCTTGGCTACATCTTCTAGTTTGACTCTAATCTGATAGTAACGAGATCTTAAATCAAGTTTTGAAAAATATCTTGCTCCATGAAGTTCATCCAACATTTCGTCAATAAATGGGATGGGAAATTTTCTTTTAATTGTTATTTTGTTTAGCCCTCAGTAATCTATGCATACTCTGAAAGATCCATCTTTCTTTTGAACTAGCACTACTGGCACTGCATATGGACTTCTGTTTTTCGTGATGACACCACATTTTAATAGGTCTTAGACTAATTTTTCTATCTTCGTTTTGTGTTGATGAGGGTATCTGTATGGTCTAACCTTGACTGGGCTTGATCCTGGTTTAACTTCAATTATATGTTCAATTCTTCTTGGAGGCGATAACTCCATGGGAAGGTCTTGAAATAATTTCTTGTGTTTTTGAATTAGATCTTGGACGTCTAATGTTCTGGAGTCATCCTTTTCCGATTCTTGTATTTCTATGTTGTGGCATTGGATGAAGTATGCAGTTGCTCCTTTTCGAATAATTTTTTCCATTTGTTGTGACGACACAACCTGTGTTTGTGGAGGTTTAAAACCATATAATTTATAATTTTTCCCCTTGCCACGTGAATTGGATGAAATGTTCTTGGTGATTGACTGATTATGTGCCCAAGGTTTGTAACCATTGGACTCCTAAAACCACATCTACTCCTCCCAGAGTGAC
The DNA here is from genome assembly GCA_000966675.3 of Picea glauca. NCBI lineage: Eukaryota > Viridiplantae > Streptophyta > Pinopsida > Pinales > Pinaceae > Picea > Picea glauca. Next base: position 139,048 of record JZKD02S0845953.1, on the reverse strand, counting down.
GGTGCAGAGTTCTGATTCCAAATTGAAATCTTGGATTTGGAGTTTCACCTTATAGAATTTTCCGACATTTCCAATTTTTTTGCCATCTGCAACCATTACTTTCATGTTTGGGACTAGATATACAAATAATTTGAATTTCCTTGTAGTCTTGATATCGAGGAAATTGTGGGTACTTCCAGTGTCGATTAGTACGGTGATATTATCATTTTTGATATGTCCTTTTAATTTAAGAGTTTGTGGTTGGGTAATGCCGATGATGGTTGCGAGCGATATTCTTGGTGTGTTGTCTTCTATGAGCTCTGAAGTGTCATTTTGTAAATTTTCCATTTCTTCATTTATTGATTCTGCTGAGTCTGATTCGTCGTCTTTTTCTGCTTCACAAGTGTACAATTTTTTTGAGTTATCTTCGATCTGGCACCTATGTCTTGGGTCCCATTTCTCTCCACGTCGTTTACATTTTCCTTCTTTTATCCTTTGGGATTCTAAACTTCTTCTTCTATATTCACGTAGATTGGGTGGTATGTATTTTTCATTTCCTGTGGTCTGAGGTACACTCCTTGAGTAAACCTTGCTGAATCTTGATTGGCCTTCTAGTTTTTCTTCTGCGGCTTTTTCCTTGCGTATTGTTATTTCTACCGTAGTAACTTCATGTGATCTTAACTCGTCTTGGATATGTGGTTTGAGACCACCTATGGAAGACTGGAGTAATTGATCATTAGATAGTCCAAATACTTGGGTGGTGAGAGCTTCACATTGATGTGTAAATTCATTTATGCTGCCTTTTTGTTGTAATTTGGTGAGTTTTGAAAACAAACATTTTTCCGAGATGCCCTAGAATCTTTAAAAAAAATAATTTTTGAAAGAATTCCAATTATATGACTGAATTCTTCTTTTCCACCATAGATACCAATTGAATGAAGTGCCTTCGAGGTACATGGATGTGTATTTGACCCTTTCTTCATCGATTGTAATATTATATATATGGAAATATTCTTCAATTTTGTTAAACCAAGCCACACATAGGTTAATAAGGGTTGATGTTGTGATATAGGTTGGGAATTTGAATTGTAGGGAGGTGGTGGCAATGATGGTGGTGATGTGTTAGATGTGCTTGAGTCACTTGGTTGTGGTTGGGTGGCTTGTTGGTGCCCTTGGCCTTTCTTTAAATTTAAAAGCTCATTAAACTTTTCTTCATGATGTTGTGTCATCACAACAGACTTTGTTGCAAATCGTCATTTATTTCTCGTTTAAAGTTTCCCAAACCTCGTTGTAGGTTAACCCCGAGTTCTTGAAAAATATCATCTTTAAGATCTTTTTTTAGATTATCCATGCCTTTTCGTAATTCGATTCTGACTTTCGTTGAAATTTTTTCTTTAAGATTATGGGTCAACTCTTGTTTGAGTGCCTCATTGTTGAGCCTTATTTCTTCTAGTAACTCATCGTGAGTTTTTTGTATTGACTTTTCAAGTGATTTCCTAATGCTTTTACATTCCTGGTCTATTTTTTGCAGTTGAGTTTTTAATTCTGACATCCTTCTAGTGTTTGGGGGTGAATATTTTTCTGTAATTTTGTCGTTGCTTGGAATATCCTCTTTTAATTATTTAAATTAAATAACTGTATGTAATGTACAATATATATATATATATATATATATATATATATATATATATATATATATAATTAATGGGTGTAATGGGGGAAAAAATCGTGGGCAGAAATCGTGGAGGGAAAAAGAGTTTGAAGGAGAGGGTGGGAACTGGTGGATGCGTGGGAGAGTCAAGGAGGGGAGGGGAGGGGACGGGTCGAATAGAACGTGGGAAGGCGAGTGTAGGATGAAGCGTGGGAATGGACGAAGGGAGGGAGAAGGCCGTAGACGTGGATGAGGGCGAACGGCTGGCCGAAAATGGAGGGAAAATGGAGGTGCGAGTAGAGAGTTGAGTGGCTGGGTGTTGGTCACGGGGACAAGGGCGAGCTGGTGAGTGTATGGTGGAAAGTGATATTTTTTCTGGAGTGAAGCGTGGTAGAGGGGGGGGGTATGGTTGTGACTGATGAAAATGAATGATGAATGGAAGAGGGCGGGCATGGGAATGAAGCGTGAGAGAGGTGGTGAAGTCAGGGAGGATGAGGAGGGTCGAAGTGAATGGATGAGGGGAAAATGAGGAAGAGGAACACTCTGACACCGATGTTAAGAATATAAGGGTTTCTTAATGAACAACTTCACTCTGAATCCATAATAAATATATAATAATAATTGATTGTAAAAATATGATGATATTACAAGGATAGGGCTTGCCTATATATATATATATATATATATATATATGCCCTTTATGGTTTTTATGAAGAGTCATGAATTTTTAGTCATGACCTTTTATTACATTAATGTTTAATTTACTTTATTTATTTATTTTAATGTCTTTATATTATTTATTTATTGTAACAAAGATGCAGAGCTCTTAGCAGAGGAGGCAATAATATTCAAGAATTGGAAGCTAAAACCTTGTTATAACCAAGTAACGAGAGTTCAAAAACCCTCTCGGATAAGATCTAGGGATAAGTGGTGGCCATTTCCGGAGGGTTTCTTGAAGTTAAAATTTGATAGGGCATCAAAAGGTAACCTGGGGACATCCAGGGCTGGGGGTGTATTTCATAATTCTGATGGTCAAATTCAAGATCTTTTTGCATCCATATTGGGGCACAATCCAAATAATGAGGAAACATTGGTAGGCCTACTAAGAGGGATATGCATAACTCTTGAGAAAGGTTACAAGTACTTAGTGGTGGAAGGTGACTCTCAACTGTTGATCACAACTTTGCGAAGACTATAAAATGGCACCCATCTTGACAAAATCTCCAAGAATTGGAGACTCTCATATGGACTCTCAGAGGTGGCTAGGATAACCAGGCTTATCCTGATGATGATTCTAGAACACATTAAATGAAAGGCTAATGCATTGGCAGACTATATGGACAATGAGGAAGTTTCTTAGTTGAATCAACACAACCTTTCGATGGTAGGGGACTCCATGCCACATGAGCTTCAAGAGCAAGTTCTCGATTGAGTCATCTGGACTCTCAATACCTCGATGGGGTGTTATTTGTCAGGATAGCCCAAGCTCGTGTGGAAAAACCGTCACTCGACGAGACAAGCAAAGAGATTACAAGTGTTTAGATGTATGAGAAGGTTGGTACTTTGGTTGTGGTATCAAACAATGGAGTTGGTGAGGTTCATTTCGTTTGGATCGTGTGGCATTATGATGGTTACTGATCTGCGGAGGCCATGATCAAAAGCTAGTACACAACACTCACTCCTCAACGTGATGAATCTTCAGGAAGAGAAGTGGAGGATGATCAAGCGACATAATTTAGTGATGATTGTCGGAACATGCATTTGGCTCATGATGGCGCACCTCTAGATGATTATATCTAGAGTAGTTGGCACCAGCATGGTAGTGGGGTGTTCACTCAACTGTGATAGAGTAGTCTATGAGAACCAACATGGAGTGAATTAGGGTTTCATCCCGTACTCCATTTCGTTCGTTTCTTGGGTGGAAGTAGAATTGGTTAGAAAGATGGTGTTTTTCGTCGACAGGTTTTGTTTTTAGCACCCACAAGGGTTTGATTGCATTTCGGTGGAAATCGCCCATAATATGTGTTAATATTATGGTAGTTGCGGGAGGTATTTACCTCCACATGTGAACCTGGCGAGAATAGAAAACTCCGAAAAGCAAGAGAAAACCCTAATGAGTTGGCTAATAACCCTAGAAGTCTTGTCGGCTCAAAAAGATAATTTATATTAGGTTATTAGTCTCCAAGAGAAGAAGTTGGCCAGAAATAATAATAATATACTGAACAGACACATATCCAGAAGGAGAAGTCGGCCCCAACAAATCTGGTAGAACCAGTATAAATACAGGGCTTCAGTTCTCATTTTGACACATCTCAGAATTGCAGTTCCCAGTTTGGCGCACACTGTAGTTCTAGTTTGGTGCGCACATGTGGCGGAGGGTTGCAGGTGCAGCTGCAACAACAGCTAGTTTTCAGTATGAGCTTGGACTATCTCTTGGCTAGGGTTTGGACTATCTGATCATCTATTGTTGGTGCGCTATCCTTGGAGGAATATGCACTACACCTTGTTTGGCTATCTAGCCTAGGGTTTGCTTTCGGAGTAATTCTCAGTCAAGGTTAAGGTGCTCGGAGGGTGGCTTCAGCCTATGGTTGGGTGACGAGGGTATCGTCAATGGTAAAACGAGCACACAATCTTCTATATTATAACAGGTTATGGGCCCACAACTCCTTCATTCAGTCTAAACACTGGAAGGAAACATAGCCGCTAGGATATTGAGCTCGTTGAGGAATTGCTGCTAGGGTTACAAGCAGAAACAACTTCCAAGACACTGCTGCTAGGGTTACTCGCAGGAGCAGTTGCAGAAACCCTAAACCTCTTGTTGAAGCACCTTAAGTGAAGAGATTGACCTAATCTCTGGACAGATCAGTGCGCCCTAGCCTAGCGCATCTCCTAATTTTATCGGACTAATCGGTAGGTGCAGACACTAACAGATCTCCCTAGATCCACCTGGCTCTAGAACAAAACAGGACATGACATGACTCTTTGCCTAAGTTGCAATCATTGAATCTACTAATATAGGAGGAATAAGTGGCAGACCTTTATATCACTTCCTTAGGTCTTTGTTGCTCCCACTTCGCTCCGGTGCTCTTGTGAGGTCAAGTCCAAGACAACACAAACCAACCAAAGTGAAGATAGCAAAATGTATTCAACGTCAACTTATGCATATGATCAAGGAATTACACAATAAAGTAAGAGTGACTTTATGGGAAAGGGACATGCCGTTGTATCATATTAATTGAAAGTAGAAGATACAACCCGATCGCCTTGATGTCGCAAGCTTCCTTTCAGTGACCCTTGGTTCCAACACACACACTTGCTCTGTGTGCTTGCATGAAGAAGATCCAATTCCTCTTGATAGACCAACTAGAGCCTTCAAGCCTTTGTCCAAGCAGGGTTCTTCACACAATTCTTACATCAATTCTTCATTCAATCTTGCTTAACCTTTTCCATGAGAAATCTTTCAATATATAGGAGAATGAGAGATGGTTACATGGATGAGGATGATCCCATAAAATCTGAGAAGTCAGTAAAATGACAACCATACGAATGCCAACTCATTTTCTAGAAGATTCCCTTCTAGAACCCTCAAGACCTCTTCTCTTTTCCAAGCTTGAAAACAGGTTCGTACCCTATGTATGGAGAAAACTGCGAGAAGTTCGCACCCTAGGTGTAGGTGGCCTGCGAGAATGATGGATTCTTGCTCCCTAGGTCATTTGCAGCCTGCAAACTCACTTTGAAAATATGTTTCTGGAAGGAGACAAGATCCACTTTTTTCAGGAAAAAAGTCCTTGTTGGGAGCTTGAATACACCATTGTTAATACATCACCAAGATGACCAAAATCATGTGTAACAGAATTCCCCCCAAAGTATGAGGCTAGAATATGTGACAGCCGAAATACTTTGTAAACTGCGTGTGTGTGTCAGAAACCAGGAGTGAACCTAATCGGAAACCTGCAAACAACCAAGCATCTATAGAATATAATACCAATTCTGAGGTAGGCATTCCCATACTCAGATCACAAACAGATGACATCATGAACGTGGGTCATGGCCACCAATCATATATCGTGGATCCATGTCGTCAACAAATACTGCATAGCCACCAGGAATACACTGCGGATCTATGCGAGAAGACTCAAATTAGGATGACATAGCCACGTGACATACAAAGTGGATCTATGTGTCGATGCAAATCATACATACCCCATCGCGGCCTGGATAAAAAAAATATGAAATCCAGGGTCTTCAATCCCATCACCTGAAAGTATGAATCTAGCCAGGTGATTACATGTGCTGAAGTCGAACATGGTAGAAACCACTTGATTACCGGTCATTGATGAAACCGTTAACAAGTGCGAGAGAAATCACCATTAATGTCAATGAATCCCAAGGTACACTAGTACAATCCAATGAATGTGAATAAATGAGCTGAGGTCGAACATTCAAAGAAATCTCTCGATCAGGGGTCAATGATGAAAACCCACTGTCGAAAGAGAGAGAACCTGCCATTGAGGCATGCAAGTTCCAAGGTACCAAATAATTTCTAAGTCTTGTTTCCGGATAATGAGTTGGAGTCGACGGGACAAGACTCGTCACAGGAGGGCCTTGATGTATCTACTATCCCCCATCAATGACACAAAATAAGTAACAGATTTTGAAGGTGAAACAGAGTATGAATATAGATGACAATGGACACAGGGAAGGCCGACTTGGTAAGAATGGACAACTGCAGATGGCAGACTCAAATAAAGGTTTTAGATGAACTTGTCTTGAACATATGAACGACACGACCATGGATTTGGCAGCACTGACTCATAGACGTCTCACAATATGACCTCGTAGCAAGTCGAATGAGAGACAAATGGATTTCCCAAACCAGCTTCAAATAGTGAATAGGGGGTGTCATGTTCAAGAGCGACACTTACTGCCAATAATATGAATACGAAAACACATCCCTTTCCCAAATTTTCCCCCACCATATCTGACGAGTACCTCTTTATTTTTACGCAAGCTTGAGGAGGATAACATATGCTTGTCAATGTAAGCTCATCCTTCGGACGAGTCCCTTGGAGTATGTTTAACGAACCCTAGGAAGGAGTGGTTTGGTCCCATCATGGGTCTTTCGATGTTTGTTTAACGAGTTCAAAGATAGAAAACTTGAAGTTTTTTCATGATTATAGAGTCTGGAAAAACACTCAAAAGAGAACTCTCTCAGTTTCTTTTTCGTAAAGTAGTCTAATGAGACCGAAAAAGAGATAAATTATCGCTCAACAAACGCTTTCTTCAAATACTTTAACGAGCGTGAAAATAGCAAGATCGCTCGACAATCTTTTCATGTTTAGAGAGTCTGAAAATAGCTTAAAGAGGACTCCAGGGGGTTCCTTTTTCGTATAACCTTGATGAGCCCGAAAAAGTGATAAAAGTGTACCCGATTACGTTCTCATGTATTTTCGAGCGTGAGAACGAACAAAGACCAAGCTCGAGGTTTTGTCTAAAAACCATAAAAAACAATTAAGCATGCGATGAAAAAGAGAAAAATATTCGTACTCCTTCATGTGGACTTCAAAGTCGTTATATCTGCAAAAAATCGCACTCATAGGGCCATTAGGCATTAGGTTTGATGAAATAAAACAACATAAAAATCAACAAATATGGTAAAAAGTAAATATAAGTGGGTAAAGGGGCTTTTACCATAGTCATTGTGACTTTGCCAAGAATTTATCCCAAAACCCCTCTTTTGCTCTTGAATTTAGGTGCTCGATTGCGGAAGGTACAAGCAACCATTTGGCGAACCATCTCCGTCAGCGAGGTAAGCTCTCTGTCTTCTACCTTTTCATGGTTCAATTTTTTGTTTTCATTGGCAAATTTCAAGTTTTTGAGTTTGTTTTAGGGCCAAAAATTGCACCTAGGCGTTCTAGCAGGCTAGCCATACAGGACCTGCGAGAATGCATGATTCTCGCAGGTGGCCCCAAAGGCACCTGCAAGAACCTCGCACTGTGCTAGAGGGGCACCTGCGAGGGCCACAAAATGAAAATTTACTTTGATTTTTTCTCAATGAAAAATATGCCAAGGATTGAAATGAGTTGTTGACTCTCTTCTTATGGTTCTTGTGCAGACATTTAACCATCACGATGCTGGAGTGGCGCGAAAGAGAGAATGAAGAGGATGATGCTATTGTCGAGAATGACCCGGGCACCGTTGCCGCTCTTCGAGACTGTGGTCTCTTGAAATTCTTTCGGATCCCGGGCATGAGGGCCCAAGTCATGTTGTTGGAGTACCCCGTTCATATGTGGGACGTGGACCAACTAGTATTCCACGTGGGGGTCCACACATTGTCTTTGGATATCGAGGACATTTACTTCCTAACAGGATTGTCACGGCGTGGGTACCACGCTAGCTTGACCGGTAGTCGAGGTGGTGGGCTGCCTATGAGTGAGTATTGTCGTCAGTACTGTGTTCCAGAGGCGGAAAGAAGCAAAGGAAAGGTGGCTATTTGGGGGGTCCAGGATTTGACCCTTCGCACCATCTTGTTCACCATTTCTCACATGGATGGGAGCACAAATCCACACATGGCTCTCTAGAGCTACTTCTAGTACGCCATCGAGTGTACAAAGCCACGAGTCTTCAACTGGGTGGATGCAGTTCTCCGCAGTATGAAGAGGCAGTTGACAAAATGCAGGAGAGGTAACCTGAAACAATTCGGGTAAGGATCACTTTTGGTGTTATTCTTTCTCGAGAGGGTCCCATTACTGAGATTACAGGTTGAGTGGGGTTTACCAGCCCCACAGGATCCGAGGATGCTGAGGTGGTGCAACCTCATGGCCCGACATGTAGCTGGGCCTATCAACAAATACAATGACTCCTTCTTTGACTGGTTGCGGTCACAGATGTTGATGGTCGACGATTATGCCTATGTCGGGTTGGATTTCTGAGGGGATCCGGATTTGGCCTTACCTGAGGACGCTCAGTGGGGAGATCTAGGTAAGAAGTACACATTTTGTTCTTTTAAATGTTTTTGTGATTTTTATCATATGCATTTTTTTTATGTTTATCCAAGGTCTAATTACAAAAATTATTTTTGATGACACAGACGTGGGGCCGTATCGACCTCTAGGTACCTCTCCTATTCAGTGATGAGGAGAGGTGGCTCCAGTGCCACGATGGGGCGCTGAAGATTATGAGGCAGTGGAGAAAAACTTAGAGGGGTTGACTGTTGACATTCCGGACATGCCTATCGAAGAGGTTCCTTGGCGTTATCAACACCATATGATGGGTGTGTCAGAGTCTATTGGCCGACTTCTTCGTAGGGTTGCCCGGGCATTTGTGTGTTATCGCGAGCGTCATCCATGACACTACTTTGTAGAAGCTATGAGCTTCAGATTTTGAAATTTTGGTCCTTGGACATAACTTTTTTGTAACAAACTTTTGATCGTTATATACATATATACGACTTCTACCGGCTTATCTTGTGTTATGTGATACATGTGATGTGATTGGTTTATAAATGGCCTAAATGTCTGTCTAATACATAGTTAGCCAATGCATCAGTTAATGTATTTAGACATCTAGGAATATGCTGATACTCAATATAATTAAAATAACGTTCCAAGAGGCGAATTCGTAAATATACCCGCAATAAAGTAGGACTTCGAATAGCATAAACATTACTTAACTGTAATACTACTAGCTGTGAATCGAGTCATACAACCAAGTGACAGATACCGAGCGAGATAACATAAATCAACAGTTCGATAATGACGCTATACTCTGCAATATTGTTGGTCGCACGACCGAGACACACACCTCGTAGAGTGATAAGTTCGTTTGTAGGGGCGTAAATTGCCCAAGCAGCAGAAAAAAGGTTCTGAGTACTACGGCTAGCACCATCAGTGAAGCCAATGTGGGGTAGCGAAGACTCTGACATATGGAAACCAAACACAACGTAACATAAGGGTAGAGACTAAATAACGAAAAAAACATACTATAGTAACACACAAGAAATATGATACAATAAAATACAAGTACTCATGCACATGTGAGCTTAGGCATAGTACTTCTTTAAGTACAACCCATTTCTGGGTTCACTCAAAGGGATACCATCGTAATATACTAACTCGTAAGCTCCTTTCTCCAGCACTCGTCTAACGATGTAAGGACCTCGCCACATGGCTTTGAATTTTCCAGCTTCTAGCGTATCCCGATCTTGTTCGTAAAGGAGAACCAGATCACCTTCGGAGAAAACGCAAGTCTTGACATGTTTGTCGTATTGGGCCTTGACATGTTTCTTCTGGGTTTCTATGACTAGGGTAGTGTCACGTCGAGTTTTGTCCAATCGCATGAGATACAACAGATGTTCTTCTTTGGCAGAAGTGTTTGGTAGGAATTCGACAGCTAGTTTTAGAGAGGGTATCTCACATTCAATCGGTAGGATGGCTTCTAGACCATAGACTAACCGGAATGGTGTAAACCCGGTAGCAGACTTAACAGACGTCCGGTAAGCCCACAATGTTGAAAACAACATTGTGTGCCAACTCATTTTGTGAATCCCTATCATTCGTCGAAGCATGGTTATGAGGACTTTGTTAATTGCTTCAACTTGGCCGTTGTCTTGTGGGTAATAGGGCGTTGAGTTTTCATGGCGAAGATCCAACTTTTCAGTGAGTTCGGACATCATGAAGTTTCTAAAGTGGCTACCATGATTGGTGACGATAGCCTGAGGAACACCAAAACGAGCTATGATGTGATTGAATATGAATAATGTTGCAGTCTTTCCGGTGTTGTCAAATGTTGGCATCGCCTCGGCCAATTTCGTAAAATAGTCTACGGCTACAATAATGTATCCATGCCCCTCAGCCGAGTGAGGGTGACATGTCATGAAATCGATACCCCATTTCGCAAAAGGACCAACGGAGACCACAGGGTGAAGAGGAGCAGGATGTGATCGTATTTTATGGTTGTAGGTCTGGCAAGCGTGGCATTTTTGGACGGAAATTACACAATCGTTAAATAAAGAGGGCTAAAAATACCCAGCTCGCAAGATTTTCTGGCAGTGGCATACCTAGACATGTGACCACCACAAGCTCCAGAATGGTAGTCATTTAGGGATTTCTTGGCCTTGTCAAACATGAGGCAGCGTAAAAAAACAGAGTCAATCCCACGACAATAAAGAGTATCATCGAGGATAATATACTGACGGGCTTGGTAGCGTATTCGACGGTGGTCAGTACTAGACAAATTAGGCCGGAAAGTCTGGGTTTGGAGATATATGATGATATCTCTGTACCAAAGATCATCGAAACTAATCAGGAAAAGGGATTCATCAGGTAATGAATTGGCTGCCACATTTTCCGTCTCAGAGTAGGGAAAGTCACATATCAACTCGGCAAACACTAAGGATTTCTTGGACTTAGCGCGTTCGAATTCCAAGTCAAACTCTTGGAGTATCACGATCCATTTGGAGTATTTTCCCCCTAGCAGTTGATGTGTGAGAATGTGTTGCATAGGGTTGTAGGTAGAAATTACCGTAGTCTTGCGAGAGAGGATATAGTGCCAGAAACATTGAACTGCTTGGACGGCTGCCAAGGCCAGTTTTTTGACATGTAAATACTTGGTTTCGGTAGGTGTTAGACTTCGACTCAAGTAATAGATGACATGTTCGTCATGAGAATCATCCTCCTAGACGAGAACCATAGCGATGGTGTATTCCGAGGCTGCGTGGTAGAGGAAGTAATCGCGACTGTAATTAGGGGGGAAAAGAAGCGAAGCACGTGTCAGGGACAGTTTCAGAGCTTCAAAAGCTTTGTTTGCGATGGTATCCCATATGAACTCGGACCCCTTTTTCAATAGTCGCATAAATCCAAGAGTTATCTCGGCATAGTTTGGGATGAAACGACGAAGAAAGTTTGCTTTCCCTTGCAAACTTTGTAACTGGCAAAGTGAAGAAGGAGGATGGAGATTGCGAATCACCTCAACCTTCAAAGGATCTACCCGGATCCCTTGACGTGAAACAATAAAGCTTAGAAGTCGGTCGGATTCTACGCAAAAAACGCATTTGTGAGGATTCAAGCATATATGGTAGAACCGACATCGGAGGAAAATGGCTCGGAGGTGTATTGGATGATCAACCCGGCGCATGGAATGAGCGGGTAAGTCATCAAGATATGGTTGCACAATGTGCTTGATATCATGGAAGGCATAAGACATAGCGCGCTGAAAGGTTGTGCCAGCGTTTTTGAGACCGAAATGAAGTTTTCGATAGGAAAAAGTGCCTCAAGGACAAATAGAAGCAGTTTTGTGTTGGTCCTCGGGAACAATATTGATTTGATTATATCTGGAGAAACCATCCATCAGAGAGAATATTTCACTTCCGGCACAATCGTCGACAATCTGGTCGACGAAGAGGGTAGGAAAGTTGTCTTTAAGACATGCTTTGTTAATATCCCTATAATCAACGCACACGCGAATTGTGCCTTGTTTCTTGTCGATCGGGACAAGATTGAAAACCCAGTCAGTGAGAGCCACTGGGTAAATAAAGCCGGCTTTGAGAAGTTTCTCGATTTCAAGCTTGATAGAGGCCACTTTACGTGGGTGGACCGGACGAAGGCATTGTCAGACGGGTTTAGCGTCTGGGTATGTCTTGATCTCATGTATCACAATGTCAGGGTCAATACCCGACATTTCTTCATAGCTCCAGGCGAAGACATCACGCAATTATTTGAAAAGTGACTTGTAGGTGACGATTTCGTTAGGGGAACACGAAGCTCCGATGTGCACATTTTTGACAATTCCAGGTTCTATGGATATGTCGAGGGGAATGGTGGGTGACATATTGCTTAAGTTCCCTTCGGAAAATACATCGTGTGTAGACTCGGGAACAGTGGAAATGACGACAACGGTCGATGGGGTCGAGATCCGTTGGTAGCTCTCGATGGTGTGTTGTTCCAGGAAGAGGATGGAACGATGATGTCCATCGTCCTAGGGGGTGTCTTCCATAACAGACATAATCATTTTCTTCGTGGGAAAAATGATGCGGAACAGATCTGGAGATAAATCACCAAGAGAGGGGGTAGAAGGAGTTGCCGATTGAATGGCCTGATAGGAGGATTTGACCGGGCTCAACGACATTTCGTCGCTATAATGAAGATGATCGTAGGGGTCGGGTACCATCCATGGGTTGTGAGACACAGGGGTTCCATGAATAGAGGTGGAGATCATGTTGATTGAAGCGATAGACGGGTGTGGAACATCGGGTGGTGGGATGGGGAAAGTGCCCATTAATGAGGAGTCTTTAAGAAGACCCACACCGATGTTCTCGTATCCGGGGGGGTTAGGGGGGGGGGTTGGCGATGAATAGTACATTTCCAGTACACGTATCTAAATTAAAGAAGGCTAATTGGTCGACGGTAATTACCTTTCCTTGATGTGGGAAATGTACAACATGAAAAAGAGTCGACACAACTGCGCACATGGAATCAATCCAGCTACGGCCAAGCAGAAGATTATAATCGAGAGGAGCGTCAAAGACTTCCACTTCAACTTGGACCGTTTTTCCTTCTAACGTGATTGGCAACGAAGGGAGGATGCCGTAAGGTTTAAAACCGGAGCCATTAAAGGCTTTTAGTGTGTTGTGGGATTCAGTCAAAGAGGGAGAGCCAATGGCTTTCCAGCAGGTAAAAGACATGACACACGTCGAGGCACCCTCATTGATAACAGTTCTACAGATGTTTTTGTCGGAAACAATAACTTGTATTTGGAATGCGAGTTGAGGGGGTAACCTTGGAATGTGATCTTCCAAGTCAAAAATTATTAAGTTTGTATCCATAGGGTCGATTCCATTGATAACTTTCAAAATTGCCTTCTGTTGTATAGGAAAACTTTGAAGGACTTCGAGGGCTAACATCGCCGATGGTGCTTGGGCCAGATCTTCAACAATACTGTAGTTCTGGGAAGCATGGGCATGAGGATTGAAAGTTGATTTTTGAACGACGACCTTTGGGGGAGGGTGAAGAACTGTGTCGAGGCTCGGTCATTCGAGATGAAGAGGACCGTTGGTAGGTGGGATCGTGGGAGATGGTTGGACCAATGAAGGAGGTATATCATCAACCTTCTCTTTAGAGGAGGAATAATCTTTGGCTCGAGTGGTAAGTGTGATGTCGTTTTTCTTTGAATCTCCTGTACACATTAAGACATAGGATGTATTGGAGGGGGAGGGTTGGTCGTGAATGACCAATTGGGTCTATTGTTGAGAAGGGAAGGGTTGTGACAATACGACCGGAGTGGGTGGTTTTGGGGTCCCTTGAAGGAACTTAGTAACCTTGGCTCGTCATGGACAATCCTTAGTGTAGTGATCATCACCACAGATAAGACAAGGGTATCGGGGTTTGCGCTTATCCCTATCGTCAACAGGTGGTGTTTTGGTTTTTTTTCTTGCGAATTATTTTTGTCCTCCTTATTCTTACCCTTTTCCTTTCTGGATTTGTTTTTACCGGCGGGGGTAGATTGAACAACATTTACCTCAGAAGTCTTGCCGATGGGAGGGGTAGGAGACAAATCATTTTGAACATTAGAAGAAATGGGTTTGGGGTTGTTGCTGGAGGTTTGGACGGAATGTGGTTGGGCATGGAAGGTTCCAATCACACCGTCGGCCATATGAGAAGCAGCAGGGGTAGTTGAAGTGGCGGAAGTAGAAGGACGAGGTGCGTCAGGGAGTAAGTCGTAAACAATACCCGTTTGTGAGTAAACGAGGTCAAGGTATTGAGCACGACTAATGGCCTGTTCTTCTGTGACAACTCCACCCATGGCGATGTCACGACCGATGTCGTTCACAAATGATTTCGTGAACCATTCTTCTAGCAACTGATCGGGAAGTTCAATTTTGATGGGACGTCGTCTCCGTCGCCATTCATGAATGTGATCGGAGATATGAGTGAATTTGGTTTGTTTAAAAGAGCTCAAAATCTCGGTCCCTGTTTCGTAGCGAATTGGTAACTGGTAGTGGGTGAGGAAATCCATAGCGAGGGTGTTGAAGTCGATGAAGAAATCTCGTGGTAATTCGATATACCACTTCGCGACAGAACCCGTGAGAGTTCGTTGAAAAAGGCGTAAACGAATAGAGTCATCCATCAAGGAGTTGGATGAGCACCAAAGGTGAAAAGTCATTACATGATTGTTCGGGTCCTCTCCCGCTTTGCCATCGAATTTAGGGATGTCGGATGGTAGTTTGGCTGGTATGGCGGGCCATTGGGGAGAGTGACGAATTGGATCATTTAAAATCCTTGACAGATCCGAGAGGTCCAGGGTGGCTAAGAAAGGTAACTGTCTGTTCACATGCGGGTACTGGTGACTTTGGGGAGGGAGTCCCGTTGGCAAACCAGTGGGACCATAAGAAGTTTGCATATAATGTGAGGATCCAGGCAGATTCGGTGGTTGTTGTGGAGGCAAGTAACTCATAGGATTGTACCCTTGAATGGGGGCATGAAGTTGAGCAGTTGAGCCCCAAATAGGATTTGACGTACCTGGATATGGTTGGCCTATACTAGGGGGTATAACGGATGTAGCTTGAGGTTGTTTCCCCCCAGTCGATTGAGGATTATGTTGTATCAGATAGTTCCAATACTGGGCCAATGATGGAGGTATGTTTTGTCCATAGGGTGGGGTCGGTGGGGGTTGTGCTCCGATCGGGGGTTGTGTTACAATCGGGGGTTGTGTTCCAATCGGGATTTTCCCTGCAAGGAGGGGTTGAGTTGGGCCTCCTTGGTGAAATTGTCCACCAACAGGAACCGGGTAATTTGGTGTGAACGACGGAATGATGCCGCTAGGATCGGCGCCTCCGATAGAGGATGGAAAAGATCCTCTGAAAGGGGGCGAAGGAAGTGTCGGGATGAAACCGGGAGGACAGTGCCTAGACGAAGATGGACCACCAGGAGTTTCGTATGTGATGTGCATAGGAACGAGAATAGAGACATTCAATGCACGGTATCCGGGTGGAAAATTCGGGGTGACTCTGGGCGAAAGCGGTGTACCAATAGGGTCTTGGCTAGCCGTGGTAATCCCAGTGTGAAGACTCGTAGTATCTGTGTAATGGACCATTTGTAAAGGGAGAGTCAAGATGTGGTTAGCTCGCAGAGCTTCTATACCAGGAAAATAATAAGCAGTAGTAAAAGGTACTGCGTCTGGGTTAGAGGTTTCGGGGAATGCAGGTGAGACGGTGATATCGACGCCTGCTCCTGAGCCAAAGAGATCCCATTTAAAAACGCCAGTAGTCCAAAAAGGATCTTGACTCTCAAGTCCTGGAAAAGGTCTAGTCGGTGATCCAGAAGACAAAACAACCAAGTCTCCAAAAGAATTTACTCGCATAATACGTCTCTCAGAGTCGGGATGAAGTCGAAAGTCCTCTCGATAATTGGTAATTCGGAACCGTTCTAGAGAGTCAGTTCTTTCCACTTGTGGAGTGGTGACGTCTTGGACTTCACTCTATTGAGGAGAGCCCTCTAGTGAGCTGGTAGGAAAGGGTTGAGAACCTTCCAGATTTTCTGGGGGTCAGCCTTGCATTCTACGTGAACGGCGTGGAGGGTCAATTGTGAACGAGTTAAAAACTTACGAAGAAAATTCTATGGTCAACTTGGGTAAACAAACAACATGCGCTAGTAAAAAATCTAGGAAACAACACCAAGCAAACAAGACCTTCTAATTCTGAAGTCACTAATTGGTGATGAAATCCAATGTCGCAACAACGAGACGAGAAGGGGTTGGGCTAGGGTGGAAAAGTTACGTTGACAACCTGCTTAACATACTTACACCCTGGTGCAAGCTCCCACACATAATCGTGGGTATACCCTCCAAGGAGCCCGAGTGAGTTTGGCCAACGTCAATTCCAGGTATCGTGAAGACTTGCCCCTTCACAGTCACCTTGTGTAATACCCTAAGAAGATAGGCCACTAAGGTTACCACCAACAACAATAAATCCTGGGGGGACAGTCGACAGTCTGATCCACATGCAAGGGCAAGATATCTAGCCCTAAATCAACTTGAGAGGCTTCCACTCATCATTGTGAGTATACCTTTAAGTGACCCCCATAGTACGTGCAATCTCTACACCGATATCAACGAAGCAGGGTGAGTAACTCTGTCAATATCAATGCGACCTCGAGTTTGACCCTTGTGTGAGAAGGGCTTCCCAGGACAAAATGTTGCAAATGGAATTTGACACTCCTTAACGCAATATGCTATTGTGTGTTTTGTGCTTTGGAGAGTGTATCTCTCTGTCTTATTCCAAAGCTCTAGCCTAGCTAATTTTGGTGTAATAGAGTCATATAAAAGAGTTACTAGTTAAATTTTAAAATTTGCGCGATATTATTAAAGGTTGTTGTTACTCAAAGGAGACGGAGATGAAACTGATGTTGTGTGTGATTCTGACCCAACAATGCATAGATAAGAATGAAAAAATATCAATTCTTGTTCAATGAATCCTATTTACGGGAGGGAAAGAGGAGTTTTCTGGAACAATCTTGAACTACGATATATAATATTCTTTGAAAATGCAATATCAACAAATCATGACCAATGCCAATTCTCTATTCGTTCTATTTCAACAATTGAATGTCAATATAAAAAATTGCTTTTAAAAAGAAAAATGTTTTTTAATTTTCAATAGAAACCACACAACAGTGGTGAAACTAAGAAAAACCATCAACTAATGAAAAGCAATATACAACAAATCCCAAACCAATCTTTCAATAAAGACAAACATAACAAGCAGACAAGACTAGTTTTTTCAAATGCATGAGGGCAACAATTTTCCAAGTAATGAGCAATTGAGAAAGACAATTAATTCCAACTTTTTAACCGATCACTGACTCCCAACCAAACAAGCACTCGGATTTAAGGACTCGAGATTATATCCTTGTTAAGAAAAGGTCAAGAGGCAAGAGTTCAGAAAAATGAACAAAAAGTGATTTCGATTTCCGAAGGCTAATCATTCACAAAATCCGAAGTCAAGAAACAATCAATCAGTGGCCCAAGAAGTTCTCTTCAGACACACATACAAATCTGGGTATTTGGGTATACAAAAGACCTTCATCCAAAAATTTTGCAAAATGGGTTTGCAGGAAAGCAGTAGTGTACAGTGCGAGAATGGAGCATTCTCGCAGGCTGGTCACAAGCAAAGTGCGGGATGTTCGCACTGGACTGCACAGTAGGGTGCGAACTCCAGTAGTTCTCGCAGGCAATAGAAGGGTTCAGTGTGAGAATGACTGAAACTAGGCAAAATTTGGAAAGAAGACAAAAAAATTGAAGGAACCTTTGGACCCAGAGAGCCTATCAGGGTCTCCTCAAGACTCAGAGATTGATAGAAATGAAAAATGGTAAGGTAAGAGAAAATGGCCAAGGAAAAACACCAAAAATCACCAAAAAATGGGTTGCATCCCCAGTAGAGTTTCCAATTTTGTTATCGGACTAATCGGTAGGTGTGGACACTAACAGATCTCCCTAGATCCACCTGGATCTAGAACAAAACAGGACAGGACATGACTCTTTCCCCAAGTTTCAATCATTGAATCTACTAATATAGGAGGAATAAGTGGCATACCTTTATATGACTTCCTTAGGTCTCTGTTTCTCCCGCTTCGCTCCGGTGCTCTTGTGAGGTCAAGTCCAAGACAACACAAACCAACCAAAATGAAGATAGCAAAATGTATTCAACGTCAACTTATGCATATGATCAAGGAATTACACAATAAAGTAAGAGTGACTTTATGGGAAAGGGACATGTCGCTGTATCATATTAATTGAAAGTAGAAGATACAACCTGATCGCCTTGATGTCGCAAGCTTCCTTTCAGCGACCCTTGGTTCCAACACACACACTTGCTCTGTGCTTGCATGAAGAATATCCAATTCCTCTTGATAGACCAACTAGAGCCTTCAAGCCTCTGTCCAAGCAGGGTTCTTTACACAATTCTTACATCAATTCTTAATTCAATCTTGCTTAACCTTTTCCATGAGAAACCTTTCAATATACAGGAGAATGAGAGATTGTTACATGGATGAGGATGATCCCATCAAATCTGAGAAGTCAGTAAAATGACAACCATACGAATGCCAACTCATTTTCTAGAAGATTCCCTTCTAGAACCCTTGAGACCTCTTCTCTTTTCCAAGCTTGAAAACAGGTTCGCACCCTATGTATGGAGCAAATTGTGAAAAGTTTTCACCCTAGGTGTAGGTGGCCTATGAGAATGATGGATTCTTGCACCCTAGGTCATATGCAGCCTGCGAACTCACTTTGAAAATTTGTTTATGGAAAGAGACAAGATCCACTTTTCTCAGGCAAAAAGTCCTTGTTGGGAGCCTGAATACACCATTGTTAATACATCACCAAGATGACCAAAATCATGTGTAACACCTGATACTCTCAGCAAGCCAAGACGTGAAGTTTGAATTTCTGGTCAAATCTAGGGTTTGACCAAGTCAAGCAAGCCATGACTGACTAACTCTATGAAGTCTGAGAACAAGTTAGATGGAGCCTCTAACTTCAGAGCGTGGAAGACAAGGATCGACCTCATCCTTGCCAAGAATAAAGTGATGGATATCGTGAAAGGAAATATCGTGAAGCCAGAGTTTGAAGAAGGAGAAGAGAAGGAACCGCATAACGTTGCAACCATGGAGAAGTTCGAAGATGTTGACATCAATGCCATGAGTATCATAGTGGACTCTATAAAATACCACTTGATACCCTACATCTCCCATCTTGACTCATCGAAGAAGATGTACGATGCCCTAACAAATCTCTTCTCA
>JZKD02S0845953.1:101812-118317 GCA_000966675.3 Picea glauca | reverse complement strand
AAGAAGATAACTTGGTGGAGAACCTCCAGTGCACAGCAGAAGCATGGTGAAGATTTCCTATAACATCAAGATGACTACTCAATAGATCAGATCTCATGATGACAGAAGAAGTGCCACATAGATATGTTCTAGTTTTCCAGCTATGATATACTCTATTGTTCAGATCTACATAAATCCTTCACAATGTTCCAGACTAAAGTACATTTGAAATCAAGCATTACATTATCCATGATGAAGTCCAGAAAGGAGAAAATGATTCTCCAATACATATCTCCACAAATGAGCAGATAAGCAGACATTTTGGTAAAGCTTCTATCCAAGATGAAAGAGTTTGCGTACTCAAGCTAGAGCTCGTGGAAACAACCTCCTTCTTATTGAAAAAGGAAGAAATGACTCTCCAAGTTAGGAGGGTGCACTGAAAACATTATTGAAGACATTCATCTTTAAATTTGAAAAATAGTCCATCTTGGATAGATGCTTTCCTGTTCGGAAAGTGGATTGAGACTTGTGGCGAACAATCACTTTCCATTGTGGTTAACATGGGAAGTAGTCTGATTGCTGATGTATCATAGACAATGACTTCCCATTGTGGTTAACATGGGGAGTGGTATAGGGTAGTCTCTCTTCTTGAGGGTTACTCAAGAAGACTGGCCCGCCTCGCCGGACATTGATTTCTCATTGTGGTTAACATGAGGAATGGTCTGTTTTGGAGGTTGATGCAGGACAATATTTTCCTCTTGTGGTTAATAGAAGAAATGGTCCAGACATTCATTCCTTAGGGTTTATACATTCTCTCCAGGGTGCACTTTGATTAGTGTAGGAGGAATGGCCCAAGGTGGGGAATGGTCTAGGATCAACAATCAGGGACAAACATTCCTTAGCTTTTATACATTCTCTCCAGGGTGCACTTTGATTAGTGTAGGAGGAATGGCCCAGGGTAGGGAATGGTCCAGGCTCAACCATCAGGGACAGACATTCCTTAGGGTTTAAACATTCTCTCCAGGGTGCACTTTGATTAGTGTAGGAGGAATGGCCCAGGGTGGGGAATGGTCCAGACTCAGCATTCCTTAGGGTTATACATTCTCTCCAGGGTGCACTTTGATTGGTGTAGGAAGAATGGCCCAGGGTGGGGAATGGTCCAGGTTCAGAAGACGTGACATTTATTCTTCCTTGCTTGAGAAGAATAGTCCAGATATCTCATTATTCTACTCTGAGGCAGATATTCTTTCAGAGCTCACAGATGTGAGTGAAAGATTGGCCCAGATAATTCAATTTATATCATAACATTGTTTCTGTGCAGGTTGCTATTAGATGTTTGTTATGAATACAATAGATATAGACTACTGTGGTGGATATGTTCCACTATTCCTGAGGCAAATATTCTTTCAGAGCTCACAGATGTGAGTGAAAGATTGGCCCAGATGATTCAATTTATATCATAACATTGTTTCTATGCAGGTTGCTATTAGATGTTTGTTATGAAGACTGTATGGCAGTAGATGAAGACTACTGTGGTGGATATGTTCCATTGTTCATGACTATATGTTGCTGATCAAGTACTTGTGTGTTACTTGGTGTGGTAGTGAACCACTGGATTGTAGTTATGTACTACTATGGATAGACACAATTGTGTTCTATTTTTTGTTCTAACTGCCTTGAAGACTATCAACAGTTTATTGAAAATAATCACCATCCAGACGAATGATGAACAGAGATTTTCCGAACGGAAATTGGTTCAAAGCATTTACTTCTCTAGATTATAAGAGTGGCTCTTGTATCACTCTATGTTGTATCTAATTACTCAGATGAAGTATGGTTTCGAGAGATGATGCAGTTGATGGTGATGGTGATGCTCATGATCTAGTCATGAGATAGTCTAGATGACTATATTGATGCTACCGGGTAAATGGTATGTTTTTGTGCTCAAGACCATTACCTGTAATACCTCCCTATCTAGGAGGGAGTGTTAATATTATGGTAGCTTCGGGAGGTATTTACCTCCACGTGTGAACCTGACGAGAATAGAAGACTCCGGAAAGAAAGAGAAAACCCTAATGAGTTGGATAATAACCCTAAAAGTCTTGTCAGCTCAAGAAGATAATTTATATTAGGTTATTAGCCTCCAAGAGAAGAAGTCGGCCATAAATAATAATAATATACTGAAGAGACACATATCCAGAAGGAGAAGTCGACCCTAACAAATCTAGCAGAACCAGTGTAAATACAGGGCGCCAGTTCTCATTTTGACACATCTCAGAATTGCAGTTCCTAGTTTGGTGCGCACATGTGGAGGAGGGCTGCAGGTGCAGCTGCAACAGCAGCTGGTTTTCAGTATGAGCTTGGACTATCTCTTGGCTAGGGTTTGGACTATCTGATCATCTATTGTTGGTGCACTATCCTTGGAGGAAGATGCGCTACACCTTGTTTGGCTATCTAGCCTAGGGTTTGCTTCCAGAGTAATTCTCAGTCATGGTTAAGGTGCTCGGAGGGTGGCTTCGGCCTATGGTTGGGTGACGAGGGTATCGTCAATGGTAAAATGAGCACAAAATCTTCTATATTCTAACAATATGGCCAAGAATTCACACAGGAAGGGGAGATCCAGGTGTAGGGGGATGCACAATAAGGAAGTGTCTACTTCCCAGGGGTCGGTGGCTAATATATGGGTGGCCCGAGAGGCATGGGAGACATGGAACAAGTTTAAGGAGCTATGCTCAGAGGAAGAAAAGAAGGTAGTGGTAGAGGTGGAAGAAGAGGTTTGGGCTTAGAGTCTAGACATGTCAGAAAGAGAAATTCTAGAGGAAGTACAGGACTGGGTGGAGGATCCCTTCTATTCTAGAATGAGGGACACAAAATATTTTAATATTGTCGAGACATATGGGATTGTGAAAGCCATGGTCAGGTAGGCTTTGTACATGTCCAAGAGGGAGTAGAAGAACATTTTGCATGCAATACACATCTTGGAAGGGAAATTCAAGATTTTATGTCAATCTCAATACAATATATGTTTTAAGGTTTCGCCTACCAGTTAGAAACCTACGCAACAAGTCAGAGATGAGGGCGCTCCAAGCCCACCTGATTCAAATAGATGGTGTTGGACACAACTCAGGACTAAGCCACTCAAAGTGCAACCCAGGGATGATGCACAAGGTTAACTGGTTCCTTGAAGTGATGTCAAATGGTTTCATTATAATTATGTTTCCAGCAAGTCATAGCCATAGCACTAAATAATGTGTTTTCATTTTTAGTTCTGTTAGTTTAGCTATAACTAGTCTCGAATAGGACTCTGGACAAAGATTTTATTTTTTTTCTACTAAACTTGGTGATTCAAACACAAAAAACATTGAATTTTTGGTCGGGGTATGGATTTGATTTGCATTTTGTCAGATTCTCCCCGAGATGATATAAATTTTGTACATGTAATAAATAAATCTTTGTGTTTTTATATTAGAAAAAAAGCTTGTAATTGGGCATTACGTTCTTATCTATATATATTAAAGAAAAGCTAATATTCCATACTATGTAGCTTATGACAGAGATCATGCATGTTTCATATCACACTTAAAATTCTATAGTTCATAAACATAACAACTTTGATTTTGTTTATTTAAGATATTATGCATGTTTCATATTGCACTTAATTAAAATTATATAGCTAATAAACATAACACAAAGAGTTGTCCGATAGAGTTGGACGTGGGTGAGGCGGACGAGGTGGTGTTCGACATGGAGCTCGAAAGTAAGCCACTCAAAGTGTAACCCATGGATGATGCAAAAGGTTAATTGGTTTTTTGAAGTGTTGTCAAATGGTTTCATTATAATTATGTTTCCAGCTAGTCATAGCCATAACACTAAATGTTGATGATTGCAACTATGTGATACATTCTACAACTTACAAAACATGTGAGATGTGGATCATTGCAACTATGTGAGACTTTCTCCAGCTTACAAGCCTGAGAGAAATCCCCTGAGAAGGGTGTGTGATTCCTATATGAGACAGAGTTGGAACGTAGAGATGACCTCCTCCATACAGAGAGTTGAGAATAACTCCAGATTAACACAGTGAGAAAAGTGATCTGCAGAGTTGGACGTACCTGTGGCTTAGCACAAGGTGAACATGTGAAATCCCAAAGTGTTGGGTGCATCATCATGATAACATAAACGAATATGATGTATTATTTTCCTCTGATCTGAAGAGTTGATGAGAAACTCTAGATAAATCTCATGTGTAATGCAGTGGGAAAGAAGATCTATTGAGTGGACATGCATGTGGACAAGCACATGTGAATGTGTGAAGAAGTGGTTCTTCTGTGTAATGCAGTGGTCCAGAGATATGGAAATCCCTATAGATGTGCCCCTAGTGGATGAGCACTAATGGGTGTATAAGATCCCTTGCTATATTGTTCAAGATTCAGACCTTCCTGTAACCCTAATTGTAATGTAAAGGGTATAGGTCGACCCCACCTTAATGTGATTAGTAATTAATGTAAAAGATAATTAATCTGGTTGATATTAATTATATTATAATCTAGTGAGGTCGGCCCTGTTATGCCAATAGACACTTCTATTGACAAGTTCAGTTTAGTATAAATAAAGGTAGATTCCCCATTGTGGAATCATATCTCTCACATGAGTTTGGAAATTTCAGCAAGTATATCTCCTTGGGAAAAGTGTGCACCTCTCTTGGGCGCTAGACTTCTAGGGTTTGAGCACCCTCATATGTGCTAGGTATTATTAGTGGTGAAGGTCTTTCTCTTGAAGAATATAGAAAAGGATTTGGCTGGGTTTTCTTCCCTTGTTGAGAAGGGTTTCCCAGGATACTTCTTGTGTTCTTGTGCATGGTGTTTCTTCTTGTGATCTTGGTTGTTGCAACATTATTGTTTATGGTTAAGACAAATGCAAAATTGGAATGAACTGCATGCTTTAACCTAGCTTATTGAAAAATCAACATGGTTTCAGAGAATAGGTCTTGAAGATCCCATTGCAGAAACACTTTCCAACCATTCTCTCTCACTTCTGTAGAAACCGTACGACCCTCCTAGGGTTTCCAGAAATTTCATACGACCTACTCTTCTGAAGGTTTTCAACACTTAAAACTTTGAGGCTAGGGATAAAAAGGACATAGGTGTGTACGACCTCCTTCAATGCACCTCCAGCAAGTCTCAGATTGCATTTTTGAGCATTTTGACTTTTTGTCCCTAGGGTTTCGCCAATTTCTACAGAAAAGTTCAGAATTGCATTTCTGCAACTTCTTGAAGAAGCTCTTCAGCTCACCAGTGCTATCATATTTCTCAAGGCTTATTGTTGGCAGTCATAAGACCAACAAAACCTAAAAGTGCTAGCCTAGCCCAACCGTTAGGTTTTCTAGCCTAGTTGACGAGGGTTTGTGAAGATGAGCAAGATCATGATGGGAGGCAAGCTTGATGATTCAATCAAACTCAGTTCCAGGAAAACAAGACCTCAAAGAAATGAAGACATCAACATCTCAGTACTCTCAGGTATGGTTCCTATCAATGATAATACTTGGTTAATTGATAGTGGTCCCTCCAGGCACATGATCGGTCTTAGAAATCATCTAACACATTTCGTTAAGAAAGAGACACATCTACATGTTATTCTTGGAGATGATGCCAGATATAATGTGAAAGGAGTTGGAACTTCTACCTTCCAACTAGATTCAGATATGCAACTTAAATTAGAAGAAATAATATATGTATTCGGAATGCAGAGAAACCTTCTCTCTATTTTGGCCTTGGAAGACAAAGGCTACAAGATTACTTTTTCAGAAGGAAGAGTTCTTGCATGGCACAAAGATTCCCATATAAGTTCTTCCAAGGAAATTGGTGTCCAATAAAAATAACTTGTACAGATTGACCATCAAACCATTCCATGCCTTATTATATGACACTATCAACTTGAGTGAGTTATGGCATAGAAGACTTGCTCACATTCATTATAGAGCTCTTCCAGCTCTAGGGAAAATGGTAACAGGTCTACCAGAAATACAGATTCAACATAAAGGTGTTTGCAAAGGTTGTGCCCTTGGAAAAAATGTTAAAGGATCCTTTCCAGGCAGTGTCAATAGATCAAAGGAAATCTTGGACTTGATACATTCAGACGTATGTGGACCAATGACAGTTGCATCTCTAAATGGGTACTTATACTATGTACTCTTCATAGATGATCACTCCAGGAAAACTTGGATTTACTTTATAAAGATAGAGGATTGAGTCCTTCCAAAATTTCAAGAATTCAAAGCTCAGATTGAGAACTAGATCGGAAGAAAAATCAAAATATTAAGATCATATAACGAAGGATAATACACCTCAAAAGAATTCAACATTGTTTATATTGAAGCAGGAATTAAGAGGGAGTTCACAGTTCCTTACAACCCTCAACAAAATGGGGTTGCTGAAAGGAAAAACAGAACTATCATTGAGGCAACTAAATCAATGATTCATGATAAGAGTCTACCTATGACTCTATGGGCAGAAGCATGTATGACAACATTATATGTTCAAAACCGAAGTCCTCATCAGATCCTGAAGAACATTACTCAAGAAGAAGCCTTCACCAAAGTGAAGCCTGAGATCAGACACTTTAGAATATTTGGATGTCCAGTATATCTTCATGTACCTGAAGAAAAGAGATCAAAACTAGAACCTTCGGGAAGAAAGGGAACATTTGTAGGATACAGTGAATCCTCAAAATCATATCGAATCTACATTCTAGGTCAGAGACAAATTGAAGCAAAGATGTTACATTTGAAGAAGAAGTAGCCTTCCAGAAATCCAAAGATGCTCAGATGGAAATTGATAGTGAAAAAATACCTTCTCCTCCTTCAACAGTTCAGAGGGAGATAAATATTATTCCAGATGAGCCAATAGCTCCAGCGATCCAGTTGCTCCAGCAGATTCAGTTGTTCCAAGCAACATACCCAGAGACATTACAGTTGGACATAAAAGGCCTGCTTGGGCCCGACAAACTCTACAAGAAGCAGAAGGGCATAAAGCCCCACAAGGAACAACCAGAGAAAGAAAGATACCAAAGAGATTCTCAAGCTACCTTTCGGCCATGACTCACATTATTGACTCAGAGCCATCTTGTCATGGAGAAGCTTCATGTGAACAAGTATGGAAAGATGCCATGACTGAAGAATATCAATCTATATTAAAAAATGATGTATGGGATGTTGTTCCAAGACCAGAGGGAAAGTCTGTAGTGACTTCCAAATGGATTTACAAAATCAAGCATGTTGTCGATGGAAGCATCGAAAAATAAAAAGCAATATTTGTGGCCAGAGGGTTTTCACAAGTAGAGGGAGTTGACTATGACGATACTTTTGCACCAGTAGCCTGATACACCTCCATCCAATCTATCATTGCACTAGTTGCTTCCATGGGTTGGAAGCTACATCAGATGGATGTAAAGATAGCCTTTCTCAATGGTGAGATTTAGGAAGAAGTTTATATTGAACAACTAGAAGAATTTGTTGTACACAACAAAAGATCTCATGTATGCAGGTTGAAGAAAGCCCTATATGGCCTAAAGTAAGCACCAAGTGCTTGGTATGAGAAAATGGATGGATTGTTGATGAGTTTGGGCTTCAACAAAAGTGTTGTTGATCCAAAATTATACTATCATATTGATGGCAATGGGTGTTTTATTTTGGTCCTATATGTGGATGTCCTTTTCGTCATCGATTCAAAGAGACTCATTGCTGAATGCAAACAAGCATTAACTGCAAAATTTGAAATGAAGGATTTGGGCTTAATGCACTACTTCTTGGGACTAGAAGTATGACATAGAACATATGAGATTTTCCTAAGTCAAGGAAAATATATTATGTAGATACTGAAAAAGTTCATCATGACAGAATGCAAATCCATGCCCACTCCAATGGTAATGGTTTTGAAGAAAAGGAGTGATATTGATTCAGGAGATGTAGATCCACACTTATACTGACAATTGATTGGATCTCTAATGTATTTGGTTAACACCAGGCCAGACATTTTCTATGCAGTAAATGTGCTTAGCCAGTTTATGAGCCAACCGAGACGTACACACTGGAAAGCTGCAAAACATGTATTGAGATACTTACGAGGCACAATTGGTTATGGCTTGAGATATGCATCCAGTGTGGACTTGAACATGCAAGGATATGCCGATGCAGATTGGGTAGGAAGCGTTGTAGATAGAAAAAACACCTTCGGTTGTTGCTGCACTTTAGGGTATGCCATGGTTTCCTGGTGCAGTAGGAAACAAAGCTCCGTAGCATTAAGCACCATAGAGGCAAAGTACATTGCATTGAGTGTGGCAGTTCGTGAAGCAGTGTGGCTTCGCAAACTTCTGACTGACTTGTTCAATCATGAGATGGATCCTACCACTATTCATTGTGATAAACAGAGCTGTGTAAAGCTCTCTGAGAACTCGGTGTTTCATGAAAGATCGAAACACATTGAAATAAAGTACCACTATATCATAGACACGGTGCAAAGGAAAGAAATACACGTGCAGTATCTTCCTACCCATGAACAAATCACAGATATCTTCACCAAACCACTTGCCAAGACAAAGTTTGAGTATTTCTGAGAGAGACTTGGCCTGGTGGAAAATGTCTCCCTAGCTGAGTGGGAGTGTTGATGATTTCAGCTATGTGAGACATTCTCCAGCTTACAAACCTATGAGATATGGATCATTGCAGCTATGTGAGACTTTATCCAGCTTACAAACCTGAGAGAAATCCCCTGAGAAGGGTGTTTGGTTCCTATCTGAGACAAAGCTGGAATGTAGAGATGACCTCCTCCATATAGAGAGTTGAGAAGAACTCCAGATTAACACAGTGAGAAAAGTGATCTGCAGAGTTGGGCGTACCTGTGGTGGAGCACAATGTGAACTTGTGAAATCCCAAAGTGTTGGGTGCATCGTCATGAAAACAGAAACAAATATGATGTATTAGCCTCCTCTGAGCTGAAGAGTTGACGAGAAACTCCAAATGATTCTCCTGTGTAATGCAATGTGAAAGGAGATCTGTTGAGTGGACGTGCCTGTGGACGAGCACATGTGAACATGTGAAGAAGTGGTTTTTCTGTGTAATGCAGTGGGCCAAAGATATGGACATCCCTATGGATGTGCCCCTAGTGGATGAGCACTAGTGGGTGTATAAGATCCCTTGCTATATTGTTCAAGAATCAGACCTGCCTGTAACCCTAATTATAATGTAAAGGGTACATGTTGACCCCATCTTAATGTGATTAATAATTAATGTAAAAGATAATTAATCTGGTTGATATTAATTATATTATAGGCTAGTGAGGTCGGCCCTATTGTGCCAATAGACACTTATGTTGACAAGTTCAATTTAGTGTAAATAAAGGTAGATTCCCCATTGTGGAATCATATCTCTCACATGAGTTTGGAAATTCAGCAAGTATATCTCCTTGAGAAAAGTGCGCACCTCTCTTCGGCACTAGACTTCTAGGGTTTGAGCACACTCTTGTGTGCCAGGTCTTATTGGTGATGAAGGTATTTCTCTTGAATAATATAGCAAAGGATTTGGCCGGGTTTTCTTCCCTTGTTGAGCAGGGTTTCCCATGATACTTCTTATGTTCTTGTGCATGGTGTTTCTTCTTGTGATCTTGGTTGCTGCAACATTATTGTTTATGGTTAAGACAAATGCGAAATTGGAATGAACTACATGCTTAACCTAACTTATTGAAAAATCAACACTAAATAGTATGTCTTCAGTTTTAGTTTTGTTGGTTTAGTTATAAGTAGTCTCGAACAAGACTCTGGACAAAGATGTTATTTGTCTCTACTAAACCTGGTGATTTAGAGATGAAAACATTGAATTTTTGGTCAGGGTATGGATCTGGTTTGCATTTTGGCAAATTTTCCCTTAGATGATGTAAATTTTGTGCATATAATAGATAAATCTCCATGTTTTTAGATTAAAAAAAAGCTTGTAATTGGGAATTATTTATTTATCTATATGTATATTAAAGAAAAGCTAATCTTCCATACTATGTAGCTTATGACAGAGATTATGCATGTTTCATATTACACTTACAATTCTATAGTTTATAAACATAACATCTTTGATTTTGTTTAATTAAGATATTATGCATGTCTCATATTGCACTTAATTAAAATCCTATAGCTAATAAACATAACATCAACTAGTTTTCTTTTAAATTTGATTTTGTCTATTCGTTCTTAGAGGTTTAAGTTAAGAATATATGTTTTTTTTCTTGACTATAGGCAATTGACTTAATTCTTAGGAAGCAAGGATAGTTAGGGGACGATGCTAATATATTTGGGAGAATCCCTTAAATCTATTTGACAAAGAAAGGTTTGTAATTTACTTGCCTTGTAAGTCAATTATGAATAGAGGTTTGTAATTTACTTGTCTTGTAGGTCAATTGTGAATAATACATTTGTTGACCCAAAATATGGCCCTAACTGATTAAAAAGCATGCAAAGAGTTGCAAGTCTCATAATGAAACATTGTCTCATCACTTTGCCTAAAAATTATTTATGAAAAGTAATACAAGGTAGGCAGGGAGATGTTTATGCATGGTGGTTTGGAAATCATGTTAGGGTATGTGAAGTTGGTTAATGATTTTCATTTTCCATATATGTGGGCATTAGAGGCTAGTCGTGGAGCTGGAAGATTTCCTTACTCTCAGGTTGAGTTTTCGGTGTGGATTCTATAAAGAACATGTAGATTGC
Organism: Picea glauca; assembly: GCA_000966675.3. Lineage (NCBI taxonomy): Eukaryota > Viridiplantae > Streptophyta > Pinopsida > Pinales > Pinaceae > Picea > Picea glauca. The sequence continues at coordinate 107,589 of JZKD02S0845953.1, read as the reverse complement.
AATTGATTTGGAAATAATTTAAGGAGCCAAGCTAGTAGAAGGTGGTAACACGTAAAAAATAGGAATTATCAGTGCTTAAAGTGAAGATGAGCTTCTTTACCAGAGGTTCATGTGGATCTCAAAGATGACAGGGGAGGAGACCTAATGTTATCTAGCAAGAAGGAAGGAGCAAGAGGATAAGGTTTTTTTTTCATTTCGATGCAAATTCTGATGAGTTCAACCCACTGGCATAGATTGGACATCTTTTCTTGGGTGGGCAAGCTATACCTCAACCTTTTATTCTTGCTAATTCCCCCATGCAGCCTCGTCTCAACATAATAGACATCCCCCAACCTCAACCATAGCCTGTAATAGATGCATGGGGAGTAAACCCAAACATAACTGCCTCTAGGATTTCCAATTGGCCAAGCAATCATAAGAAATCACATGTGCCAATCATTTCCCTTGTTGTTGCTTTCACTAACAGATTTGTGCTCAAGACCAACAACCCATTTGTTGATGTTTTGGTAGCTGCGGGAGGTATTCCCTCCTGGACAAATTTTGTTAGAGAAGAAGAAGATTCTAGAAGTCAAAGGAAGACCATTGAATAGTTGAAGAACACCCCAGAAAAGAATAAAGTGAAATAGAAGACCACATAAGAGAATTTGACCCACAAGAAATAATTAAAGTGGAAATATAATTTCCAGGAAGAGAAGTCGGCCCACATAAATAATAAAGTAAATATGACGACTCAGAATAAGAAGTTGGCCTTAGATAGGTGTCCATATTAGTATAAATACAGGGATGGATCATTTCATTTGGACAAACACACAATTCTCCTTCTACAACGCGCACTATGCATTTGCAGCTGCAATTGTGACAGTTTCACTATTTTTGGGTTCTGGTTCTCTTGGAGAGTGCGCCCTACTTGGGAAGGATATTCTTGGTGGATCTTGGTGGTTTCTCTTGTGTGCCACCTCTGGAAGAGTTGCGCTAAGATTGTGTGGTGCTGCCCAATTTCTTCATGCTAGTTATAGTTTCAGTTGCAGTGCCAATTGTAGTTGCAGTTACCGTTGTAGTTGTACTTACCAATTGTCAGTTGTTCTAGTTCTGTGGTGCGCTACCTTACTCTAGTGATGCGCTTATCTTGCGCCAATTCTGTGGTGCTACTCAGTTGTCTAGCCTCACTAGGGTTTGACAAGAAGAAGAGATAAGTATTTGTTATCAGAGTTTCTTCATTGTTGGTTTTCTCTTGTGAATATAGCTTATTCATGGTTGTATTGGAATATTCTCTCTAAGAAAAGTTGGTTGGGTTTTTCCCCGAGTTTGGGGTTTTCCCAATATAAATCTATGCTTTCTTGTGCTTGTTTATCTGTTGTTTATATATTTTAGTATATGGTCATTGAATGTTAAAAGAAGATCAAAATGCCATGGTAAATCTAATGCTAACAAAACTAATGAAAATCTAACATGGAATCAAAACAAGTTTCCTTCAGAACAGTCTAACCACTTGAAGGAAGACCGTGAAATTTGTTATCGCAGTTTGTCGCTACACAAACCTAAACTTGTCAAGCTCATTGAGAACTTATTATAAATTTGTTGGGAAAATTTCCATCATAGATCATCTCACCTTGTCCTAGCGCAATTGCTACATCTCTCAGATTGACCTTCTGTCAAAATTGAATTTTTGGGGATTTTAGGCTTGTTGACATTTTCCTGGACATTGAACCTTCTGATTTAGATTTATAACTTTGTTTTGTTGATGTAATGTTTCATAAGACAAGTTGGATGGTGCACTTGTATATAATATGAGGGTGTTTGCAGGAAATGTACATTTGGCAAAAGGACCTTTGTCCAAGCAGTGATAATAGATCCAAAGGGATCTTAGATCTAGTGCACTCAGAGGAAGCCTAAGAATTGGAGGCAATAGTGACAATGTCTTCTACAGTATATAACAACTCAAATGGGACAACAACAACTATACTTCAGGTTTTCATATCAGGTTTGATATTTTATATTGATGCAACCTAAGTAAGTCTTGTAACTAGAATATTAGTCTTTAGAATTCTATTACTGCTATTGCTATCAAATGTTTAGTGACAATTGAATATTGTTAATACAATGATCACCATGTACTAATGATGCACTTATTTACAAAATGAAATTGATCTCTTCTAGGAGATATTCTTGGTTGTTTAGCATCCCAGGCAGGTTATCTTGTTGAAATCCATGGAGGTTACCATGGAGATGTTCTTGTTTCTTGTTTCAGGTAGGTTACTATGGAGGAATGATTGGTCACAACAATGGAAGAGTGTTGAAGAGTGTTGTTATTATTTCTTTTTATTGTATTTTTTTTTGGCTCCTGTCTCAAGCAGGTCACAGGTGATAGCTCTGAGAAGGAACTATTGTGACGATTGTTCCCAATCTTGTTCTTTATTATTGTTCTTATCTTAATAATGTTGCTCTTGTTTGCTATTTTCCCTTGTTGTTGCACTTGATCCGGGCAGGTCACAGGTGATAGCTCTGATAGGGATCTATAATGATGGTTGCAGGAGGCAACATATTAGATGGTCTATAGCTAAGACATGGAGCAAACTATCCAAACATAGAGTTGTGCACATGACCGTACACATCCATGTACCAAAAGAGAAGAGGATGAAGTTAAAACCTTATGGCAAGAATGGTACTTTTACAGGATACAAAGTATCTCATATGGATATTGATTGTAAGGAGCAGAAGGCTCCGAAGATGATCGTATAGATCCCTCCAGTTCAGTTGATCACTCTTCAGATCATCACAAAGAGTTAGTAGAGCCAGAAGGGCCTACCTAGAAATGTTACAGTGACCAGGAAGAGACCAGCATGGTCCCGAGATACTTTGCAGAATGCAAAGGGAACGCAATTATATGGCATTGATGATCCATATCATGAGGAGGAGCAGATGGCTCCACCAGTGGTGAGGTAGGTGGCCCCACCAAATACCAACTCAAAAGGAACTAGAGTTCAGAGGGAGTCATCCCTCAAGATCCAATAGGGAGGAGAAACCTCCTAGTATAGTCCATAGGAGATTAGACTTCAAAGGATGTCAACAGATGTTGAGGGAGAAGATGGCTCCAGAGATTATATAGACTCAGAGGGATTCAAGCTTCATAGGGAGCATCCAGACTCAGAGTGAGCCTAATCTTAGAGACTCAATTGACTTAGAAGAAGACAAGAACATTCAGAGGAATTTCCCCCTCATATTTAGGTGGGAGAGAGAGACGTCTTCTAGCACTGACAGACAGGTGCCATGAGTTGAGGAAGCTAGATCGAAGCTTCAGAGACTTCGAGGAGATATGATATCTCCTAGGAGTATTCCCTTGTTTCAGTAGACTTTGTTATAGTGATAGAGGAGGCAACCAGTTAGAAGGACTGGGATATGGATTTTTCCTCAGTTCTATAGAGAGAAAGAGACCCCACAAGTTTTCTAGCTATGTATCACTGATGAGGAGGATCATTGATTCAAAACCTTCCACTTATGAGGAAGCTGCTAAGAAACAAGTGTGGAAGGATGACATGATGGAAGAGTATCAATCCATCATGAAGAATGATGTGTGGGAAGTGGTTCTGATACCAAAAGGGAAGTCGATGGTGACTTCTAAATGGATCTACAAGATCAAGCATGATGTAGATGGAAACATAGAAAAGTACAAAGCGAGATTTATGGCTAGAGGTTCTCCTAGAAAGAGGGATAATATTATGACGAGACACTTGCTCCAGTATCCAGAAGAAGTGTACATAGAGCAACCACAATATACATGAGAAAGAGTCTCGTGTCTACAAATTGAAGAAAGCTTTGTACAGGCTTAAGCAAACACCTAATGCATTGCATGCCAGAACAAACAATTATTTTATGAGCTTGGGGATGGTTTCCCCTTGATATTGGATGACCTGTTTCTTACAGGGGATGAGAAGCTCACATATGTGTGCAAGAGGGAGATCACTTCGGAGTTCGAAATGAAGCATCTAGATTTGATGGGATTAAAGGTGTGGCAGAGACCAAATGAGATTTTCCTTAGTCAAGGAAAATATATACAGTTGAGATCCTGCAAAGATTCAGGATGATGGACTACAAGTCCATAGCCACACCTATGGTTACAATGATTCATCTTTAGATCTGTTTGATCCCACAATGTATAGACAATTGATCAGATCCTTGATGTGCCTAGTCAATACTAGGCTAGATATATGCTTTGCAATGAACACATTGAGTCAATACATGGTTGAGCCTAGACATGTACATTGGATAGCAGAAAAACATGTGTTGAGGTACCTGGATGGTACAATTCGATATGGACTTAGATATGTCTCAGATGGAGAAGTGAAGCTGCAGGGTTATACAGACTTTGACCGGGCAGGGAGTGCAGTGGACTAGAAAAGCACATCAAGGTGTTGTTTCAGTTTGGGATCAGGCATGATCTCATGGTTGAGCAGAAAACAAACATAAGTGGCACTCAATACAATAGAGGTAGAGCATATTGCAACCAATGTTGCAAGTCGTGAAGCAATGTGGCTTCAAAAGATGCTTGCATGGTTATTTGATCTAGAATTGGAGCCAACTTTGATACATTGTGATAATCAAAGTTGCGTAAAGATTTCAAAGAATCTTGTATTTCATGACAAGTCGAAGCATATAGAGATCAAATACCATTACATCTGAGACATGGTGTAGAGAGGAGTTGTGGTGCTCCGATACATGTCCACAGATGAGTAGATAATGAACATTCTTACCAAGCCTCTGTCTAGAGTGAAGTATGAGTATTGTTAGCGATAAATGTTGTCATGGGCTTGAGAGCATTCGAGTCTGCAAGTTGCACGAAATGATCAAGCGCAGCACAGGAGAATCCCTGTTTTTCCAAGTAGCAAGTCAAGCGAGCGGGCAAAATGTCATCGGCAGCATCCAGGGTCTATTTTTTGGGAAGCAGATCGACGGTCGGCGGGTAATTGCAGTCAGCCGAGTCGCGCCAAGTATAGTGCAGATGTTGTTAAAGAGGCGAACGGTGTGAGCCGTCGGATCAGCAGAAGAACATATCTGGACTGTTGGTTCGAGAGCGGACGCTTGTCACGAGATTACCCACATCGGAGACTCGGGCATCGGAGGTTGGAAGAATAAGTTATTCGACTTCACGAGAGGTGAAGTGGCGAGAAGATCAGAACCGTCCATTGAAGAGGACGCGTGTCAGAGATCGAGGGATCTCGCAAACTCGGAAGTTCACAGAGTAAAGGCCCAAATATTTGGTACTTCAAGTCGTGAAGTGTCGAGGTTCATGTGAATGTGTGGCATAGCATAAGGTGGGACTGCATGGTCGACGGGTGGACACGCGTCGGCTAGAGACAAAGTCAGCATTCCGTTGAATTCTCGCATCTCGGGGACTCGCGAAAAAGGAAGGTGAAAACTCGACGGTTCAACCGGCTAGGTTGCGAGGTCGCGAGGACTTGGGCCCACAGCACTGTCGGGCGAGTTCGAGACTGTCAGATCTATGAGGGACACGTGGCGTGCGATTGGGCTCCTCGCCTCCTCGCCCATCATAGCTTTAAAGCAGAAGGATTGACTCCCCCCAGCCGCGAGTCGTGAAATGCCGAAAGCTCCTTTGAAGTTAAGCACAGGGTCACATCCCATGACCACTTGAGGGGTGACAGAAAGAACTGCGCAAAGGGTCGAAGCGTCGGGTTTGGCCGCGGGGGGGATCACTGTGTTCTCCAGGTGCCAGTTCAACTTGATCTCAATACTGTTTCTCGCTCGGAGTAAATGAAGGTAGG
>JZKD02S0845953.1:86497-101791 GCA_000966675.3 Picea glauca | reverse complement strand
GGGGGGGTAGTTGAAACCTCTCCTCAGTCATTAAGTGCGAAGTATGGAGAGCCTGGAGAATGGTCTGCTCGAGAGGGTCCTGTGTACCCATTTTTCCAGAGAGGCCATGCCGAGTTCCCAACCAGCCAGAGGAGGCTTGCACACGCTAGCTCAACATTTACTGGCCCAGCTACTCTTCCCCTGCAGAGGCCATACGAAGTTAAAGAGACATATGACGAAGGACTTCCACCCGAAGATTGATTGAAGAGACGCTACGCCTTGGAGGGCGAGCACGCCTCTGTTGGGAAAATCCGCCCAAGTATATGTACCCAGTTTTGGTATTTTGAAAGGGATCGATGGTTGAGCAGAGCTCCTGACTATAATGTTTTAACAACTATTCTAGTTTTCAGCTCATGTATCTGTATATGAGATTTCTTGTTTTATGACAGATAGTTCTTCTTATTCCATCTTATTTTCGTCTCATGCTAAGAGAGTTCGCGATTGAATGAGTCGCGCGAATGGTTGCATTTCTGTTATGATAAATGATTTATCGTGGCATTATTGTATTCTCTGGTTTCCTGTGTTTAAGTGCAAGACGATCTTGTGTTTAGATTCCTTCTTCTATGATCTGTTAGGAACCTATTTTTTATAACAAACCTCCACTTTTCTCTTGTACAAGTCTTCCACCTGTTCACCCTTTACTACAGCTCACTGTCTGAAGTTTACGCAAGACCTCACTTGTTCATGCATACCTGGCCTAGTTTCAGAGTTGGAACGCTATCGTTTTGAGTTTCCTTCCATTCGATCACCCATCTATGAACAACCGTGACATAAAACTGATGGGCGTCGGGCTCTGCTCCTGCTAGAAATCCAGGAGTGACTTCCAACGCCAACATTTCTGGCGCCGTTGCTGGGGACGAAGTTGAAAATTTTCCCCGAGTTTGAACGACAACGATTAGCTGATTCTGAAGGTGCATCAGATATCAGAACTATTGAGATTGCTACTGTGCACCTGGCGACTCCACTGTGACGACTCCACTGGGGAGAACCTGCTCTATTAATTGTGGCTTTCAGAAGCAGACATACGCGGTCTCATCCACGACTGCCTCTAGCTACGCCTGAAACAGATCCAGAAGGAATTTTCAGAAGGGGAAAGGCCCCTGAAGAAGGAACTTCCATCGCTGAACCAGGTAATCCACTATCTCTTTCTGTAGAAACTCCATTTTCTTCTCCTCGGCTTCCTAGCAGGCCTGTTTCTGCAGTTTCCCGTTTCATAAATTTTGGGAGTGTTCCTGTTGATTTTTCCTCTCCTGGTCTGGTACCGGAGGGATGAGACCTTGTCACTCCCCTCTCCCCTGAAACTGCACCTTGGTGTTGGGCCGGGACCATAGAAGATCTCCCCGCTCCTATCTTTACTACTCCTGTGCAGAGAGGAGCACCTGCGGACTTGAGCTCATTAGCCTTCCCCATAAATCCTCTCTTGTTTCCCACTCCGCTTCGGGACTCATTCCCAGTATCCCCTTTGCGAACTCCTTCTCCTCCGAGTTCTCCTCTACCTAATATTCCCATGGCTGGTGCTAATCCCCCTATGACCAGGATGGAGGCTATTATAGCCGCTAGGTATGCCCCCCTTGTATTACCTCAGCCCCTCAATGCTCTTCCGGCAGATGGTTACCTCAAGCAGCTGCCTAAGTTTACAGGAGAAGGGGACATAACTGCAGAAGAACACCTAGAAGCTTTTTACAGTTTCACAGATGATAATGTCATCATGCATGTAGACGTATGGATGAGGATATTTGTCCATAGTCTCCAAGGAGAGGCTAGAAAATGGTTTAAGGCCCTGCCTCCTGGATCTATTGACGGGATCGAAGCACTAGACAATGCCTTTTTGAGACAATGGGGAGATAAAAAGGATTTCATGTATTACATGACAGAGTTTGGGTTGTTGAAGAGAAAGGAAGGAGAGTCTGTCTCCGACTTCTCCAAGAGATTTAATAAAATGTACAATAGAATCCCTGCTGAAATAAAACCCTCCGAAGCTTCTGCAAAGATCACTTACTCCAGCGCTTTTGATCCTGAATTCTGCCTACTGCTAAGGGAGAGAAGAGCTGCTACGCTGGCCCTCATGCAGGATGAGGCGGTGGAGGTGGAATCTAACATATTGGTTGTCAACCGACTCAGGAATGCAGGTGATAGAAGTACATCCAAGAACATGCCTGAAGCTCCCTCATCCAGTTCCTCTCCCCTGCCCCATCAGACAGATGAGACAACTAGAACACTAAAATCACTTGCTGCCAAGGTAGAAAGGTTGGAATTAGAAGGGAAGCCCATGTACAGAAATCCCCAGAACACTGATAATAGAGGTTTCAGACGGCCTGCTAACAATATGCCTCAGGATTTCCTGAGGGAACAAAGGGGAAAGGACAGAGAAGATCAAAGGGTTCAAACCCCCCTCCAAAACAACTTAGTTGATCATGAGGAAAGAGAGGAGATAGACGAGTTTGGCCCCGAAATTCACAGTGTTGAGGAAGCTCCTCCTTTTCCCCATTTGACTCAGTCTGCATATGAAAAATCCCTGATGAACATTCAAATCCATGAGCTAGGTAAAGGAGAAAGGGTCAGCCACACCTCTAACAGATATAATCTCAGGTCAAAAAGGAAAGAAGGAGAATTTGACAGCCCAGACCAGCCCCTCATAGCAAAAAGACCTACTAAAGCTGCAGCAGCCGCTACTAAAGATAAAAGGGCTCAGAGTTCTTTTCCAGCAGCCAAAGAACCCATCACCGAGGTAAGGGAAGCTCCTAAGCCAATTCCATCCTTTAATTTCGAACATGAAATTCAAAAAATCAGGATCCCCGTCCCCCTCTCAGAGCTAGTAAAAAATGAAGATTTTAAAAGATCCCTCTCCAAGATGCTACAATCCAAGTCTCCCCAGCCTCCCTCTGACTCAGTAAACCTTCAATATGAAAAACCAGCCGTTGTCTTAGGCCCCATGGTAGAAGACAGAGATGACTCATCCCCCCCCTTCTACACATCCCTGAACATACATGATAAAGTACTGCATAACTGCCTCATGGATTTAGGAGCCTCCCATAACCTTATGCCCAAGGTAGTCATGGAAGAATTTGGATTGGAGGTGACAAGAACTTATCATGATTTATATTCTTTCGATTCAAGGAGAGTGCAGTGTTTAGGTGTCATCAAAGACCTGGTGGTTTCCCTGTTTCAGTTGCCCATGAAAAGTGTGGTCATGGATATTGTGGTAGTCGGCGTCCCCCCCAAATTCGGTATGTTGTTGTCCCGATCTTGGATAAAAAATATTGGGGGAACACTTCAGATGGATCTCACTTATGCTACCATTCCGGTTTTCGGTGGGGAACAAAGGAGGCTGTATAGAGAAGCCCAACTGGCTTACATTTTCAGTGATGAAGCGGACCCCACCAATCACCCCATCTTTGCAATTGACACTGATCTGGGGTCAAGCCTATTGCAGCTCACTGATACTCCCAAAGAGCCTTTCCAAGTCCGAAAGAAGCCCATTCTTGACCATCCAAATTCCCCTCCAACCCCTTCTGTGTGGAAGATGTTTTTCGATGGAGCTTCTTCGAGCGAAGGCGCAGGCGCTGGAGTGGTTTTCATTTCACCTTGTCAAGAGGTCATATCCCTGTCATACAAGCTGGAATTCGAGGCCACTAACAACGTGGCAGAGTATGAAGCTCTTGTTATGGGATCAGAGCCGCAAAGGAAATGGGAATTGAAGAGATAGCAATATTCGGAGATGCTGAGTTGATTATTCAGCAGGTAAAGAAAGCTTATCGGGCCAATAATCCCCGGCTCAGAAATTATCGGAATGAAATATGGGGTCTTATTGATAATTTCTTCTTGGCTTTTAACATTTCTTTCATTCTGAGGGGAGAAAATGCTTTGGCCGATTCTTTAGTTGTCTCAGCCAGTTTGCTCAAGTTTCCTCTGTCGCCTATGGTAAAAAATGATGTTGAGATAAAATACAAGCCCTCTGTACCGAACAATGTCAAACATTGGAAGGTGTTCGAAGATGATCTGGAAATTGAAAGGTTTCTACAAGCTGTGGATGAATTTTCTGCGTTGCACATTGACCAGGATCCCGACCTGGAAGGTGACCCTTGTCTTGAGGGGTTGTTAAAAAAGATCGCTAATCACCAGATCATTCAGCTGCCAAGCAATCACATTTCGAGAGGACTTGTCCCTTTAGAAAGATTGTTCGATAGAAATGATGTGCCAGTAAAGGGAAGGGTCTCAAATGAAGATACCGAGACAACTGAGTGCAACATTGGCACACAGGAAGAGCCCAGGTTTGTCAAATTATCAAGCAGTTTGACCAAAGAACAGAGGGCCGAATATACTGAGTTTCTAAAAGAGTTTGTTGATGTGTTTGCTTGGACATATGAAGACCTCAAGACCTATGACACATCTGTCATTGAGCACAAGATCCCACTAAAGGAAGAGGCTAAACCGTTTATATAGAAGCTGAGACAGATAAACCCCATGTTGTTACCTGTCATGGAAAAAGAAGTGAAGAAATTGTTAGATGTCCGAATTATTGTCCCCTTGAGATATTCTGAATGGGTGGCCAATTTGGTCCCAGTAAGGAAGAAGAGTGGAGAAATCAGGCTCTGCATTGATTTCAGGAATCTCAACAGAAGCTCCAAGAAAGACAATTATCCCCTACCTAAGATGGAACATATATTGCAGAGGGTAACTGGAGCATCTAGGATATCCATGATTGATGGGTTTTCAGGATATAATCAAATATCAGTCATGCCTGAGGACAGAGAAAAGAAAGCCTTCACCACTCCTTGGGGCACATTCATGTATGCATTCATTGGGGAGAGAGACCAGTTTGTGGTAATCTATTTGGATGATATCACAGTCTTCTCCAGGACAGACAAGGAGCACCGCTGTCATCTGAAGAGAGTCTTCTTGAAGTGTCGAAGATTTGGCCTATCCCTAAACCCCAAGAAATCTTTGTTTGCTATGAAGGAGGGGAAGCTATTAGGCCATATAGTATCAGCAGATGGAGTGAGAATTGATCTTAGCAGGGTAGAAGCAATTCAGACCCTTTCACTTCCCAGGTCTAAGAAAGAGGTCCAGGCATTTCTAGGAAAGATTAACTTCCTGAGGAGATTCGTCTCAAATTTTGTTGAACTGGTAAAACACATCACAACAATTCTCAGAAAGGGAAGTGAAGTGAGATGGACCGCTGAGCCCCGGGCATCTTTTGACCAAATCAAAAGGGCGTTGATTGAGGCACCTGTGCTAGTCAATCCTGATTATTCTAAAGATTTCCTGATTTTTTATTTTGCTTCTTGTGATATAGTAGCAGCAGTCTTGTTGCAGAAAAATGATTAGGGGTAGGAGCAACCTATTGCCTTCTTCAGCAAGGCATTGAGAGATGCTGAACTATGGTACGAGATCATGGAAAAGCAGGCTTATGCATTGGTGAAAGCTCTCAAGGCTTTCAGAGTCTATGTCTTGCACTCGAAAATCATTGCATACGTTCCTTCGGCCTCTGTGAAATACATTCTTATAAAACCTGACATAGACAGAAGAAGAGGAAAGTGGATTGCTAAGATCCTAGAATTTGATCTGGAGATTAATCCCACCAAGTTGATAAAGGGGCAGGGTTTGGCCAAGTTGCTGGATGAATCTAATCGCAAAGCCTTGGGGATTAGCTTCATCAATGAGCAAGCTGAGTCATCCAACAAGAATTTTCAGGGTTCCCTGTCCATAGCAACATGCTCCTGGTACAAGGATATCTTGTACTTTCTGCAAGAATTGAAGCCCCCCAATGGAATGGGAAAGAGAAAAGCAAGGGCTCTAAAGCTCAAGGCGGTCAGATATTGCCTCATTGACCAAACCTTGTACTGGAAAGACCCTCTAGGGGTATTTCTGAGATGCCTGGACCCACAGGAGGCCCAGAAGGTTACGTTTGATTTTCATAGCGGCCTTTGCGAAGGTCATCATTTATGGAATACCACAACCCACAAGATACTCCGAGCTGGGTATTATTGGCCCACTTTGTTCCCCGATGTTTGCAGGGAGATCAGAGCCTGCACCAAATGTCAAAAGTTCTCAGGAAAACAACAGCTCAAGTCGCTGCCATTAAAGCCCATAGTAGCTTTGACACCTTTTCAGCAGTGGGGGTTGGATTTCATCGGAGAAATTCATCCTCCCTCAAGTGGTCAGCACAGATGGATCCTGACGGCAACAGATTATTTCACCAAGTGGATAGAAGCTGTCCCCACCAGAAGCGCATCACACAAAGTAATTATCATCTTCCTGGAGGATATCATAGCCCGATTTGGCTGTCCCAACAGAATCGTCACCGATAATGTTGCTTCTTTCAAATCTAAACCTTTAATTAGGTTCTGTGAGCAGTTCCAGATCTTACTAGTTCACTCCACTCCCTACTATCCCCAGGGCAATGGTTTAGCGGAATCCTCTAGCAAAATCCTGATAAACATCATCAAAATATTATTAGAGGATAACAAAAGAGCCTGGGATTCAAAATTGAAATTTGCTCTGTGGGCCGATCGTGTCACCACAAAGAAGTCTCTGGGCACTTCACCGTTTCAACTAGTCTATGGAGCAGAGGCGGTTTTCCCTACTCAGCTCGCCTTACCTGTGGCAAAGTTATTTCAAGACTACGAGGGAGAACCAGACCATATGATCAGAAGAATCCATCAGATAGTGGAAGTGTAGCAGATCAGAGAACAAGCGAGGGACGCAACTTACAGTCATCAACAGAAGATCAAGCAGGCTTTTGACAAGAAGGTCAGGAAAAGGAGTTCGAGATCGGGGACTTGGTATTTAAGTGGGACGCACCCAGACAGGATAAAGGCAAGCACAGCAAGTTCAATGCCCTCTGGATCGGCCCCTTTAAAATCTCTGAGATTTTCTCCAACAACACCTATGGATTGTTGGATATGGAGGGTGAAGAGGTTTTCAACAGCCTAGTGAATGGGCATTTTCTAACAAAATGTTTTATTTGAGCCTTAGATGGCTCCTCTGTTTGTAAATATTGTCTTTTAGTTCTTCGTTTAATTTCTTTTTGCGTGTTTTCGACCTAACAAGTGACTCCATAGCCTAACAAAAAGGCGACTGGAGCTGCAGAAGGAGTTCTTAGAGCATCACGGGGACAAATCTATCCCCCATGGAGCCTAATGTTAGCGATAAATGTTTTCATGGGCTCGAGAGCATTCGGGTCTGCAAGTTGCACGAAATGATCAAGCGCAGCACATGAGAATCCCTGTTTTTCCAAGTAGCAAGTCAAGCGAGCGGGCAAAATGTCATCGACAGCGTCCAGGGTCTATTTTTTGCGAAGAAGATCGACAATTGGCGGATAATTGCAGTCAGCCGAGTCGCGCCAAGTATAGCGCAGATGTTGTTAAAGAGGCGAACGGTGTCAGCCGTCGGATCGACAGAAGAACATATCTGGACTGTTGGTTCGAGAGAGGACGCTTGTCACGAGATTACCCACATCGGAGACTCGAGCATCGGAGGTTGGAAGAATAAGTTATTCGACTTCACAAGTGGCGAAGTGGCGAGACGATCAGAACCGTCCATTGAAGATGACGCGTGTCAGAGATCAAGGGATCTCGCAAACTCGGAAGTTCATAGGGTAAAGGCCCAAATATTTGGTACTTAAAGTCGCAAAGTGCCGAGGTTCGTGTGAAAGTGTGGCAGAGCATAAGGTGGGACCGCGTGGTCGACGGGTGGACACGCGTCGGCTAGAGACAAAGTCAGCATTCTGTTGAATTCTCACATCTCGGGGACTCGCAAAAAAGGAAGGTGAAAACTCGATGGTTCAACCGGCTAGGTTGCGAGGTCGCAAGGACTCGGGCCCACAACGGTGTCGGGCGAGTTCTAGACCGTCGGATCTATGAGGGACACGTGGCATTCGATTGGGCTCCTCGCCTCCTCGCCCATCGTAGCTTTAAAGCAAAAGGATTGACTCCCCCCAGTCGTGAGTCACGAAATGCCGAAAGCTCTTTTGAAGTTAAGCACAGGGTCATAGCCTATGACCACTTGAGGGGTGACAGAAAGAACTGCGCAAAGGGCCGAAGTGCCGGGTTTGGCCGCAGGGGGGATCACTGTGTTCTCCAGGTGCCAGTTCAACTTGATCTCAATACTGTTTCTCGCTCGGAGTAAATGAAGGTAAGGGGGGGGGTAGTTGAAACCTCTCCTCAGTCATTAAGCATGAAGTATGGAGAGCCTAGCGAATGGTCTGCTCGAGAGGGTCCTGTGTACCCATTTTTCCAGAGAGGCCATGCCGAGTTCCCGACCAGCCAGAGGAGGCCTGCACATGCTAGCTCAGCATTTACTGGCCCAGCTACTCTTCCCCTGCAGAGGCCATACGAATTTAAAGAGACGTCTGACGAAGGACTTCCACCCGAAGATTGATTGAAGAGACGCTACGCCTTGGAGGGCGAGCACGCCTCTGTTGGGCAAATCCGCCCAAGTATATGTACCCAGTTTTGGTATTTTGAAAGGGATCGATGGTTGAGCAGAGCTCCCGACTATAATGTTTTAACAACTATTCTAGTTTTCATCTCATGTATCTGTATATGAGATTTCTTGTTTTATGACAGACAATTCTTCTTATTCCATCTTATTTTCGTCTCATGCTAAGAGAGTTCGCGATTGACTGAGTCGCGCGAATGGTTGCATTTCTGTTATGATAAATGATTTATCGTGGCATTATTGTATTCTTTGGTTTCCTGTGTTTAAGTGCAAGACGATCTTGTGTTTAGATGCCTTCTTCTACGATATATTAGGAACCTGTTGTTTATAACAGACCTCCACTTTTCTCTTGTACAAGTCTTCCGCCTGTTCACTCTTTACTACAGCTCACTTTCTAAAGTTTACGCAAGACCTCACTTGTTCATGCATACCTGGCCTAGTTTCAAAGTTGGAACGCTATGGTTTTGAGTTTCCTTCCATTCGATCACCCATCTATGAACAACCGTGACATAAAACTGATGGGCGTTGGGCTCTGCTCCTGCTAGCAATCCAGGACTAACTTCCAACGCCAACAAGTACTTCAGAGACAAGACGGGTGTGATGCAGAATGTCCACCCTCGTTGAGAGGGAGGTGTGATGTTTCTCCTCCAACATGCTTTCCCTTTGGCCAGTGGTTTCCTATATCAATCATGTGAGGTGACTAAGGGTGTAATGTACAACCTAGCACAAGTCTTGCCTATGCCATGTGAGGTGGCTAGGTGCGAATAAGACTTATAGCATGGTCTTGGACCATGACGTAGCCTTGGCGCTATGATCGTAGTCTTACCTATGCCATGTGATGTGGCTAGATGCGAATAAGACTAATGGGAGAGGAGAAACATCACAGCCTGGTGCAAGTCTTTCCTACGCCATGTGAGGTGGCTAGGTGTGAATAAGACTTGTAGCATGGTCTTGAACCATGGCATAGCCTTTCGTAAGCCATGTGAAGTGGCTAGGTGTGAATGGGGTTATGGTGGTAGTATTTCCTAAGCCATGTAAGGTGGCTAGGTGTGAATACGATAACTGGCAGAGGAGAAACATCACGACATAGTCGTGAGGACTATGAAAGTAGTCGTGTACTATTGAACAACATGGTAGTAGATGTGTGCTACTAGTTGATTGCTACGCAGTCGTAGAGACTACTGGACAACATGGTAGTATCTTTTTCCTAAGATGATTGTTGGATTGCATGGTAGTAGTTGTGTGCTACTAGTTGATTGCAGCATAGTCGTAAAGACTATGACAAAAGTTTTGAGCTACTGATGGCATGGTGGTAGCCTTGGGGATACTAGATTATTGCAGTATAGTCATTGGACTATAATGGTAGTCATTGGACTACTAGAAGAAAACATCTTGGAAGAATACCTCCCTAACTAAGAGGGAGTGTTGATGTTTTGGTAGCTACATGAGGTATTCCCCCCTAGAAAATTTTTCTTAGAGAAGAAGATTCCAAAAGTCAAAGGAGGACCATTGAATAATTGAAGAACACCCCATAAAATAATAAAGTGAAATATAATACCACAAAAGAGAAGTCAACCCACATGAAATAATTAGAGTGGAAATATAATTTCTAGGAAAAGAAGTCGGCCCATAGAAATAATAAAGTAAATACGAAGACCCAGAATAAGAAGTTGGCCCCAGACATGCGCCCTGATTAGTATAAATACAGGGCTGGATCATTTCATTTGGACAAACACAGTTCTCCTTCTATAGTGCGCATTAGGCAGTTACAGTGGCATTTGTGACAATGCTCCTTCTGGGTTCTAGTTCTCTTGGAGAGTGCTCCCTACTTGGGAAGGATATTTTTGGTGGCTCTTGGTGGTTTCTCTTGTGTGCCACCTTTGGAAGAGTTGCGCTAAGATTGTGTGATGCTACCCAGTTGCTTCGTGTCAGTCACAGTTGCAGTTGTAGTTACAGTTGCAGTTACCTATTGCCAGTTGTCCCAGTTTTGTGGTGTGCTATCTTTCTCTTGTGATGCGTCTATCTTGCGCCAGTTCTGTGGTGCTACTCATTTGTCTACCCTCGCTAGGGTTTGACAAGAATAAGAGATAAGTATTTGTTATCAAGGTTTCTTCATTGTTGGTTTGGTCTTGCGAATAGAACTTATTCATGGTTGTATTGGAATATTCTCTCTAATAAACGTTGGTTGGTTTTTTCCCCGAGTTTGGGGTTTTCCCAGGATAAAACTGTGTCTTCTTGTGCTTGTTTATCTGTTGCTTATATATTTCAGTATATGGTCATTGAATGTTAAACGAAGATCAAAATGCTATGGTAAATCTAATGTTAACAAAACTAATGAACATCTAACACCATTGAGATCAAGTCGTCCTCTTTAAAATTATCTGCTATTGAAAAGGGAAAACAACCACTCATAAAATCCCCTAGCATTGAGTCTTCTTAGTCCATTTTTGCTCACTCAAAAGTAGGCATCAAGAAGGCAAAGGGAGATAGTAAGAGGGATATTTCACATTTGGATATGCATCCAGAATTATCTAGTATTGAAGTTTATTTTTATTTTATGGTCATGTGGTGATGATATACATTTTATTATGGCTGGATGAGATATTAAATTTTTTTACTATGATGCTTGAGATATTTTGAAAAAATCGAATGTTATGTCTTAAGTTTATTTTGATATATGGAGAAACAAGTTTATGATGTTGATATGTTTTGATGGTTGTTTATGCATATTCTCGTCATGGTATGCATATGGTTTTATATATGATGTTTCGAAATAATTATTGGGAGTTACAAGGTATACATGATTATGATGGGAATATTGAGTAGTGGGACCCCTTCCTATCTTACATAAAATCATGAATATAATTCCATAGTTACTTTATTAATTAAAATCTCATTTGATCCTACTAAGTAACTATTGGAAAATAAGTAACTATTGGAAAATAATACAAAAGGAGAAGGAGAGATCAATGGGAGGAAATTCAAACGGATAAAGGTATGCTACAACTTTGAGAGTTTTCTACACTTGATTAGTTTTCACATATATACTTAGCTTTATGTGGGTGTAATAATTTTGTTGATAACATGGATGTCTTGAAAGGTGATAGAGAAAGACAAAGTGAGATTGATTTGGCCTTCCCTTTTGAGGTTGTTTATTTTTCTGCATTGTTTTCTCTTTTTAGAAGTTTTGAATTTGTTTCAGTGCTAATAAGTGGTACAATGGATTATAAATTGTGTGCATCACACTACTTGAAGTGGTCCAAGGCATATCATATTACTTTTCTTTCTCAGGTACTTGGTTGCCTTTGTATGCTTTTCTTTACATCTAGGGTTTCCAAAGTCTTCCTTGGTCCAAGTTCTCATAGGCACATGAAGGAATTGTTATGTCCAAGATTGATTTACGAGTCAAACAATAAAATTATCATTGAGTTCTTTCATTACGAGTCTATTTTCATTGTTTAAGTGATTTATTTTTTCATTCTAGATGTATATTTCTATTTTGTATATTATTTAATATTGTTGCAATTTCCTTTCTTTCTTGCATTCTAAAGTATTATTTAATGTGATATTCTTATTTTTGTAAAGTATTATGTTTTTATTTCATTGTTTATAATTCTTTATAGTGTGTATATATATGTTTTTATTCAACTTTATTTTGAAGAAAACTTTAAAATTTTATAAAAATTTGAAAATATTTGAATAAAAGCTTCAGGTTTGAAATTCATGAATATGAAGTCCATATCGTTTTCCTAAGTCTATAAATTTAGGGTACCATTCCCACCTTACCTTCTTTAGCCTTACAAGGTTCAAAGTATTGTGATTGAAACATTACAATTTCAGCGTCAACAACATCCTTTCCACTTATTTTCTTATAAAACAAATTGATGGTATATTTGAAGACTTTATGTTTATCAAACACCTATTTTTCTCTCATTTTGGAATGGCCCTTTATGAGCATAATGTTTCAAATGAAAGTGATTTTATGTCAAACTAGATTAAGTTCTTAAAGCCCTTACTAGATATCTCTCTTTATCCTTAGATGTTAGGAGGGTTCTTGCAAGGAGCAATCGGGCTCCCCCCCATATTGCTTAACTCGATTTATGTTGTCCCAATCATTTTCTATAGGACATTATTCGGCCATGCATTGGTACCTTCATGATGATGAATATACCTCTTTTACTTTACTTTTAACTTTTAAAGTAGAGTAGTCACCCTTGCCTTTTCTCCTCTTGCATAGTGGTGTATTCCTTTTATAGGGTTTATCTTTTGGATTGACTCCTTAATCCTCTCTATTTTATTTTCCAATTCTTTCTGCACCCAAAAGTTGCCTTTGGCACTCCGAACTAATGTTATGACTACTTTCTAATGTTATGACTACTTTCTAGTTTGGTTTTCTTATTTTGGTGACTTATGGATATTAATAATGTTTCTTTATTTCTTTCATATTTATGATGTGTTTCATTAACTTCATCCAAAACAATATTATAGTAAATATTTATGGAGAAAACATTTTTTTAACAATTATGGAATTATTTGGATCATTGTTCAATTACCAAGTTCCATTTTTCTTTATAATTGGGGATTATTTTGAAAATGCTTGAAAGTCCATTGTGAAAGATTTATGTAGAGATACACTAGTATGATTAATAAACAAATAAAATAATATATTTACTTATAAATAAGTTTTGTAAAAAAAATTGTTGTATAATCTATGCTTGAATCATTAGCATTTGATTTAGTAGAAGAGCATTTTCAAGTTTATTGCATTGCTTTCCATAATCCATGCATTTTTAATATCATATCAATAGTCACTAATTGTTAGTCTTTAAAGTTACATATTGATCACTCTACATTTGATTTAGTTGATGGACATTTTCAAGTCTTTTATATTGTTTTTTAATACCTATGCATGGTAATCATATCAATTGTTGATGTTTGTTATTCTTTCAAGTTATCACTTTTTAAATTTAAATTGATTTATGTGTGGGTTTTGTTTAATAATCTTTTTTTACAAGTTTGATATTCTCATATATAATATATGCGACGAAGTATTTGCTTCATCATGCTCTATTGGATCTTAAATATTACATACCCTAAGTGATCAATGTGAAATAGTACCATATTCTATTCTTTTATATGAGATAGGTTCAAAATATTCTAATTTAACTTGCAAGAATACATGCAGTGAAAACTAGATAGTTCAACTATTTTCCATATAAGTGCTTAATTAGATGCATATTGTTTTCCGCAATTAGATTATTAAAAGATGATGTAATTAAATATGATTATTAAATGACAAACTAGGTAGTTAAAGTTTAAAGTCTTTATTGCTTAATTAGATGCATGTTGTTTTCCACTAAAAGAGGATGCAAATAAATAAGATTATGAAATGAAAACGTTAATCAATAAAATATGTGGTAAAAATTCAAAACTTCCAAGCTAAGCTTGGAAGTCCTGACACACAATATAATGAAATGCGTTTTTAAAATCATTGCATGAGATAAGCTAATATGCTTTTCACTGTATCCACCTTTTAATATCTCTACATACATTGTCTAACAATTATTTTAAAAATAAGTATTGATGTGATATGTAATGCTATTTCATGTTTTTAAAATGACTATGTTCCTTTACATGTCGAAATTAACTCTATATAATGTTATTTCATGTTTTGAAAAGTTGGAGGATAGATACCTTTATACATTATCAATTAAGTTATTTTGTTTTGAAGTTCATGTAAGAAAATTATAAAAATATTTTGATCATTTTCATTATATTAACATGAGTGGGCCTAATGGTTAAGAAGATGTGTTTCCTCCTTGAGGTCACATGTTCAAATCTAGAGGGGGGTAGGGTATATATACCTCTGTAGACTTTAGCAATCAAATCGTTGTGCGGAGGGGGTCCCTTGTGTTGTTGGGAAAAATACCCTACGAACTAGCAAACTAGGGTCAGACTTGCATGCAGATTTTGATCGTAAAGAACTTACTTTTTAATCTACCACCCAAAACTTAAACCCCTCTTTCACAATACATGCATGGAAAGGAACTACTAACCTTTTTACTGATGTTTGGTGTAGATCCTCCGTTGTGCTTTGCCCGCTTGTTTGCACTGCTCCTTCCAAAGATAGTCCTGCAATCAAGACAAACCACTACGCATGCATACAATTTTTCTACTTGAGGGTTAGAAATTAAGCATAAATTAAACAAATCATAGATAACTCATGCATTGGGACGAGAAAAGTATTCTTTTTATTGATAATAATGAATCAACTTACAATCAAAGTCGAGACCGGCCACCGCTCCTTGAACCTGATCCTGGGATCCTCTTCTTTGTCCTCCAACTGCTTTGCGTTAATTCTCCTTTGGCTTGAGGAAAGGCTAAAGGGTTGGGACAATGGATTATAAAAATGGGCAGAGTTTCTTCGCTATAATTTTCCTCTTCCAAATGGTACCCCTACCCCTTCTTTTATAGGCTAGAAGGAGCTAGGGTTTTGGACGAACCCTCGGCCATGCATGGCTGGGAGTTTCAGTTAATTGACCCATAGTTTTTTGTTCCGTCGACAACTTTCCTCTTTTCGTGCTTTGTTAGGTACACGCGGGCTGTAGTGAGCCATCCAGCGTTCACACACGTGCAGTAATGGGTTAGGGTGCGTGGGCCTTGATACAAGAGGATTTTCAAAGAGTTTGTTCAGCAGTTGTTTTGGCAATGAAGGGATATGAGTTGGCCTGATGCCAGGTAAGCATGTGTGGTGTAATTTAGGGTTATAACAGATGCCCCCTAATGTGTGAGGTCAGAAGAGCATCTGATGGC
>JZKD02S0845953.1:69424-84474 GCA_000966675.3 Picea glauca | reverse complement strand
CTTTGCCAAAGATCGTGATTCCGGGAGCTACAGTGGACGAAACAGACTTCTGCTTGGACCAAGTAAGTACAAACTCCCTTATCTAGCTATTCAATACTTCCATTTTAGCATTTAACTTAGTTTTTGGGTGGGCGTCGACCTCAAAAAGGTCGGCCCTAGGTACACACGGGCTGTCCAGAGACAGCCCGCGTGTACACGTGTGCAGAGAAAAGCCTATACGCGTGTACACGCAACTGTCACCTTTACAGGCCGCGTG
The DNA here is from genome assembly GCA_000966675.3 of Picea glauca. Taxonomy (NCBI): domain Eukaryota; kingdom Viridiplantae; phylum Streptophyta; class Pinopsida; order Pinales; family Pinaceae; genus Picea; species Picea glauca. The sequence goes on along the minus strand of JZKD02S0845953.1, from coordinate 84,218 downwards.
TACCCCCCCCCGTATGATGAAAAAACAAATGGAAAGAAGTATTGACCCTCCTTTACCTTGTTGTGTTGGCAAGATGTATGTCCAGTGGAGGGAAAGGGAGCACGAGGCCTCCAATGAGTTAGTTGCTGCAGATCCGAATGTTGTGGCTGTGTTGATGCAGTGCGGTTTGTTAAAATTCTTTTTATGTCCGTTCATGCACGCGCAACCAAGGCTACTTAACGCCTTGATTGATTACTGGCACACTGATGCAGAGGTGTTCATGTTAGAGGGGAAATCCTTGGTGCCCACCATCGAGGATATTTACTTTCTGACTGGCCTCTCAAAGAGAGGGGAACCAGTGAACTTTCAGACTTTTCCTGCGGGGCCGAGCAAGGTCTCGGAGCTGATAGTTGAGTACTGTGAGGCTGGAACCGATCGTAGAGGTTCTTCGGTACCTATTAGTAGGATTACCAACCTCACACTACAGACTATATTATTACTTATTGGGCGGATTACCGGCTTAGCAGCCGTGCATCAGGCTTCGTGCGCACAGATGAACTGTGTTGTCCAGTGCATGAATGCACAAATTTTTTATTGGAGTACCACACTGCTGGAGTGTATGAAGAGGCAATTGACAGATTGTCGACAGCGGACACAGAGGAACTTCGGGTTCGGGACTATCTTGTCTTCGTTCTTTTTCGAGAGAGTTTCGTGCTTCAGTCCTCGGCTTGTAGTACGAGGACATCTGACCACTTTCCCTGTAGTATGCAGATGGGCAATGTTACTACCGCGACAGGGTGGCGGAAGGATCGTTGAGGCCTTCGACGATGACGTTTTTGCTTGGCTATCACGACAGATCCCTGCTATCGAGGACTACCCATATGTGGGGATCGACTTTTCGAGAGATCCAGAGATACCCGTGCCTCCTGGTGAGGAGCGAGGGGAGATGGGTAAGTCTCCACCTGTATAGTTTTTTTGTTTGCATATGTAATTTTTATGTCTTTTTTGATATATATATCATGTTTTTGTATGTCAGAGTATTTGACGCGTAAACGTTTGTTGCATGCATATGTGGGACCCGTGCGATCTGCCGATTATGCACGGAACAGGCGTCACCCACGGCCAGAAGCCACGGCTGCCGCCGCTGGGGGAGCAGCAGTAGTCGGGAACCTCCTAGCAGGAGAGGCCGAGAGAGTCCTGAGGCGAATTGAGTGGAACTTCACTGTGTTCACTCGCACAGTCCCGATGGCAGAGATAGAGGACTTGTCGCCATCCATGCAGCCTCATGTTGTGGGGGCACCTCAGACATGGGTCCGATTGTTTAGGCGTTTAGCCCATGCTGTAGATGACTATAACAGGGCCCATAGGCCCTGAACAGACTTTAGACTTTTTGATGTGCCACGAGCACTTATATGTATATATTTTTTGAGGGCATAAGCCCAGTGACTCGTTACTGTTCCCATTTTTTAGGCGCTTGCGTCCATCTATGTACTCTGATGATTTTATGACGTTTATATATGGTTTTTATCCTTTTTGTGTCTTATGGATTCCGTGTGCAAAAAATGTATTTACATGTTTATGTCCATGTTTTTTTATATGTGGGCAAGATGCCAATCTAAAATGTGATTAGATAGAGTATCTGTAACTTGGTTTAATCTCCTAGGAACATGAAAATATGTAATATAATCAAAGTTGCGTTCTAAGAGACGTACCCTAAGGAATCGTCGGTGTAACGTTGGATCGTGAACCCGATATATTCTGTTTAGCTGCGACACAACGAGTTGAGCGTCTAGATAGACCCGGAGATGAGAGATACCCAATGACAAGGCGTCACGAAGTAACTCAATAACTGCACTATACTCGACGACATTATTTGTGGTGTCACCTAAGCATATCCCTCCGGAAGATAACAACTGACCCTGTGGTGTAAAGATTACCCAAGCTGCGGAGGCAAGCCTCTGCGTGTGTCGACTAGCACCGTCCGCATACCCAACGAACACCTCAGACTCACTTGACATTTGCCATATTGACGAAAGATAACATCAATGCCACATCCATAACACTTTTTAAAAGAAACATAAAAAGTAATAGTACAAAGACTATACATATGTTACAAAAAGTTACCCACAGTGACCTGGCTATGAGTAATACTTCTTGAGGTAGAGCCCATTCCCAGGCTCCGCCAAAGCATTCCCTTCAAAATCAACCAAACGATAAGCGCCCTTTTTTAATACCTCTTTTATAATGAAGGGTCTGAACCACATGGGTTTAAAGTTTCCTGCCCCCAGGGGGTCCTTGTCTTGGTCATAGACTAGGAAAAGGTCACCCTCAAAAAAAATCCGAGGACGAATGGACCTATCATATTGACACTTGACCTTATGTTTATGAGCCTCGCTGGCTAGGGTCGCGTCGCGACGCTGCTCATCAAGCTGCTCAAGGTGTACTAACCGTTCTTCAAGTGGAGAAGTGTCTGGCAATAATTGTACTGCCAATTTCAAAGACGGGATTTGACATTCAATGGGCAAGACTGCCTCCAGCCTGTAAACGAGTTGGAAAGGTGAGAAACTGGTTGCAGTCTTAACAGATGTTCGGTAAGCCCATAATGCTGAATATAACATCAAATGCCAATTTGACTTGGCTGAGTTGATAGTTCGTTGTAGAATAGTCTTAAGAGTTTTGTTTACAGCTTCCACCTGCCCATTGGCTTGGGGGTAGTAAGGTAACGAATGTTCCTGCCGTAACCCAATATTTGATGTTAATTCATACATCATTTGGTTTTGAAAGTGACTGCCATGGTTAGTGACAATCTCTCTCGGGACGTCGAACTGTGCTATAATCTGGTTGAATAAAAAGACAGTTGCAGTCTCTCCATCATCTTTAAACGTTGGCATAGCCTCGACCCACTTAGTGAAGTAGTCGATAGCGACGATGATATAGCAGTGCCCCCTTGCTGACGGGGGGTTGCATGTAGTGTAATCAATCCCCCACTCAGTGAAGGGACCAACTGTGATGACAGGAAACATAGGAGCGGGATGTGCCCTCATCTTCCGTGAGAAGACTTGACACGGATGGCACTTCTTGACCGATTCGATACAATCTTTGATAAGTGTCGGCCAGAAGTAACTTGCTCATAGAATCTTTTGGGTTGTTGCCAACCCAGATAAATGACCGCCACAAGCTCCAGTATGACAATCATTGAGCACTATGACGGCCTCCTCATGAGTGAGACATCGATGCAAGATGCAGTCTACACCTCTTCGATACAATGTATCATCGAGTATGAGATAATTCTTAGTCTGATGGCGTATCCGTCGACGCTCATCACGAGAAGCAGAAGTGGGGCACTTCAAAGTCTGGAGATACACAAGTATATCTCCGTACCAGGGGTTTGAAGATGCAATCAAAAACATATCCCCTCGAATAGGCGATTCCTCAGGTACAACGTCACCTGACTCAAACAGAAGTTCCGAAATAAGTTCTGCGAAGACCAATGACTTCTTGGACTTCACTGAAATGAAGTCTAAGTCAAATTCTTGGAGGATGAGCATCCATCTACTGATTTTGCCGCCTATAACTCGTCGTGTCAACATGTACTAGAATGGATTCACGACAGCGATGACGGTGGTCTTGCGAAACAAAACATAGTGACAGAACCATTGAACAACATGAACTGCTGCGAACACAAGTTTTTCGAGATGGGAATAATTAAGTTCCGGTCCTACGAGGCCTCGGCTCAGGTAATAGATCACGTATTCAGAAAACGAATCATCTTCCTGGACTAAAACCATGCCTATAGTTGACTCTGCAGCAGCCAGATATAAGAAGAAATATTTGTTATAATTAGGTGGTCATAGCAGAGGTGTGGTTGTGAGGGCGTGTTTTAATGCGTCGAAAGAGCGTTGAGCGGCTTCGTCCCAAAAAAAGGGAACATTTTTCTTCAGTAAATGCATAAAGCCCTTGGTGATTTCGGCATAGTTGGCGATGAAGCGTCGTAAGAAGTTCGCCTTGCCTTGAAGACTTTGAAGTTGTAAGATTGTGCGTGGGGGGGGCAACTATATTATTGCCTCCACCTTAAGAGGATCGACCATGATCCCTGTTGTTGATATGATGAAACCTAACAAACGTCTGGATGTTATGCAAAAGCTGCACTTGTTGGGATTCAAGCGAATCCTGAAGTAGCGACAGCGTTCAAAGATTAGTCTGAGGTGTGTAGGATGATCCTTCCGCTTGCAAGAGCGTGATGCTAAATCATATAGATAGGCCTTGACTATATGTTTGAGGTCATGAAACGCAAAAGACATGGCCCGCTGGAAAGTGGCTCCAGCATTTTTAAGGCCAAAAGGCATCTTACGATAGGCAAATGTACCCCACAGACAAATGAATGTCATTTTGTGTTGGTCTTCAGGTTTGATTTGGATTTGATTATATCCCGAAAAACCATCCATGAACGAAAAGGCTTCACAACCGGCACATTCATCAATGATCTGGTCAATGAATGGCGTCGGAAAATTATCTTTTGGACATGCCTTGTTCAAATCACGGAAATCAGTACATACACGAATCGTGCCTTGTTTTTTATTGACCGGCACAAGGTTTCACACCCATTGAGTCAAATGAATAGGATAAATGAAACCTGCCTTGAGCAATTTCTCAACCTCAATCTTGATGGCTGCTGCTTTCTTAGGATTGACTGGATGCAGTTTCTGTCGAACAGGCTTGGCATCAGGATATGTTGTGATTTCATGTTCAACGATTTTTGGATCGATACCTGGCATTTCCTCATAAGACCAGGCAAAAACGTCGTGGAATTCTTTGAAAAGATTCGTGTAAATTTGAATCTCTTCAGGGGAGCAATCCACTCCGACGAAGACATTCTCCACGACACCCAGGTATCGGGAGATATTGATAGGTATAGTTTCAACGATAGTCCGCATATTCCCCTTAGCATAAATTTCCTGTGTAGCTAAGAGATTAATAGGACATGGTTGATCTCCTATCATGGTGATAGTGAATTCTCCTGCCTCGATTCGGATCAACTCTAAGAGGAAATATGATCTGTGATGAAGATCTTCCCAAGGTTTGTCCGGACTAGTCATTGCTTCGATTACTGCTTCGTCAGAAGGCAAGACTAAGTCTAATGAATCGACTTTGGCGAGAGAACCCTGAGCCCAGATAGGCTCTAGAAGTGGATCCAACTCTTGTGCGGGAGTCAGATCAGGATTAGCTGAAGCTTGCTGAACTAAAGAGTACGCTACTTTAGCGACCGACAAGGGCATGGACATGCCAGAGTGCCCTGTCTCATCCATCGTGGCTGATGGGGAAGGAAGAATCCAAGGATCCCCAAAGTAAGTCGTGCGGAACGACGAAACTTGAAAAATCTCAACCTTATGGTGATTAGATATAAACTTGACATCGTCATGAGGACGTGGGTAATCGAAGGTACCCATCAAGGACGGGCACAAACCAACTCCTACGTTAACGACACCCGGTTGTTGGGTCGCCAATTCTGTTGTTGGGAAAAATACCCTACAGACTAGCAAACTAGGGTCAGACTTGCATGCAGATTTTGACCGTAAAGAACTTACTTTTTAACCTACCACCCAAAACTTAAACCCCTCTTTCACAATACATGCATGGAAATGAACTACTAACCTTTTTACTGATGGTTGGTGTAGATCCTCTGTTGTGCTTTGCCTGCTTCCTTGCGTTGCTCCTTCCAAAGATAGTCCTGCAATCAAGACAAACCATTACGCATCCATACGATATTTCTACTTGAGGGTTAGAAATTAAGCATAAATTAAACAAATCATAGATAACTCATGCATTGGGACGGGAAAAGTATTCTTTTTATTGATAACAATGAATCAACTTACAATCAAAGTCGAGACCGGCCATCGCTCCTTGAACCTGAACCTGGGCTCCTCTTCTTTGTCCTCCAATTGCTTTGTGTTAATTCTCCTTTGGCTTGAGGAAAGGCTAAAGGGTTGGGACAATGGATTATAAAAATGGGCAGAGTTTCTTCGCTATAATTTTCCTCTTCCAAATGGTACCCCTACCCCTTCTTTTATAGGATAGAATGAGATAGGGTTTTGGACGAACCCTCGGCCATGCATGGCCGGGAGTTTCAGTTAACTGACCCATAGATTTTTGTTCTGTCAACAACTTTCCTCTTTTCGTGCTTTGTTAGGTACACGCAGGTTGTAGTGAGCCAGCCAGCGTTCACACGCGTGCAGTAATGGGTTAGGGCACGTGGGCCTTGATACAAGAGGATTTTCAAAGAGTTTGTTCAGCAGCTGTTTTGGCAATGAAGGGATATGAGTTGGCCTGATGCCAGGTAAGCATGTGTGGTGCAATTTAGGGTTATAACACCTTGTCCCACAAACAAGGGGGTCTCATACACCAATTCAATGTTTGGCTTGGTCGTGACCTTAAGTGAATTTAATGGGGATGAACCTTAAGACCTGCTTTCAATGCTTAACCACTTTATTGTTAGATGATGAGCTTGTGTTACATGTTTACAATATTCTTAAAGTATAATTAATATTGATGTTTTTTAATAGTTTAAAATAATTAAACTTAAGCATTTGCTGCAATGACAATAGATATTTGGAATATGCTAATATATTTATTTATAGAATTTCATACTATTTATAAAAAAATAAAATAAAATAACCAATCTCATTATCACTTTTATCATGAAAATAGTTTGGATCTTGCATTCTCTAAAATGATAAAAACTTTCCAATGAAGCCTTTTTTCTTTGAAGCGAAGCAACGTCACTATGAGAAGGTGTTACTTGATGATTGTTAATTGTGGAGGGAGGTGTGGTGAGGGATTCGTACACGACGAAGTGCCAATGGAACATAAGTTTATAGGTTGAGTCGTATGTTGGTTCTAGAGAATACCAGGGAGAGTAAGGAGCTAGACTAGTCAATGATCCAATGGACTAAATCATAATCATGAAATTCTTTTCGTTTTCTCTCTCATAAATATTTAAGATGAATTGAATCAATCAATTCCCCACCTAGGATATGGTGATCGATGCAGGGATTTGCATTGTTAAACCAAATGTGGCTTCATACAACCTACCATGTGAGTATAGATTTTTTTCTATGGAAAAAAATCACAATTTATATTTAAGATGATGACGTAAATCACACTTCTCATGTCTTTGAAACACCAATACGAAAAAATACAGGAGAACATATCATTACTTCATATTTAGGGAGCCTCTACTCTCTTTTCTATAAATCAAGAGCAACAAAATTACAATATAATAAAAATACCACACCTTGATCTTCTATTGTTCCCATAACTTCTTATTGCTTTTAAAAACAAATCCCAAAGGAGTATCTTAATAAATACATTGCTAATACAATCTATTTAAGAAAAAATACTTAAAACAACATTATTAAAAAACAAAAATAAAAGACAAAGAAATTCTTTAATTATTAGAACACATTAGCATCTAAACATCCAACAAAAAGATAATAGGGACTCCATCTCTTGATTACTTTTGAACCATAAAAAATGTAGCTAGAAATTGACCCTTCTTAGAGAAGTATGAACTTCTATATTACACTCGCAATAGATATGAGTGAATGGAACATGTTAAGAAAATTTTGATGCCTCTTTTAGTTGATCCATTGTGGGCCTCTTGGAAATAATGTAAATTTGAGATATTTCTTGCATCTTATTTATAACAAACAAGGAATCACCATAAATTTGAAGTTGTTTCACATCCCTTTCTAAAGCATGTTTAATTAGAAATATCAACGCCATGAATTTTTGTGAAATTGTTTTACCCTATCCTTAGCCTTGCTTTGAACTTTAGACTATGAAATCAGAAATGAAGAGGGTCCCTGCAATGCTATTTAATTCATTAGGGCCTTGCTTGACCCCATTGAAGAAATCCCAAGCCCAAGAATGGTTGATCATCAACTCAGTCACCTGTCTAGGGATCTTTTGTTCATTTGACATTCTATAACCCTTATTTATGATCTAACTTGAGTAAAAATTTGGAATACATGCCCATGTTTTTCTCTAAATAATTTGCCATCCCAAGCTAACAAAATACCCCATAATATAAGGTAGGGAAGTGCTCTAAACTCTTTCAATTCAACCATTTTTTCAAGCATACCTCCACTAAATCATTAAACCACTCATTTGTTATACTTGTGAGTTACAATTTGTATTCTTAGCAAAAGGACAATTAATTACCAAATGTGAGATAGTCTCAACCTCCCCTCTACATATAATGCACACCCCCCGACCTTGTCTATTCTTTTTTTTCACAACATCACATTCTAGGGTCTTGTTCCTTGATGCCAACCACAAAAAGATACATGTCTTGTTTGCATCCTTTATTTTCCATATTTTTGACTACCACCATGTAGCTCTTGAATATCTACAAAAAAAGAAGGAGACTTTGTAACCCCATCGAGCTATATATGTTAGAACATAAGGCCTACATGTGTAATAAAGTCACCTTAGTAACCTAAGGTATAAAAGCAAGGGTTTCCATTATTATTAATTTATAGGGTTTTGGATAAATAAGACCTCTTGAACTATTTATAAGAGAGGTGAATCTTATTGTAATAAATGCACCCAGTTGTTGATAATATCAATAAATATTATTATGTAATCTCCCTTATGCACTTTGTGATGCAACCCCATAGTTGTAACATGGTATCAGAGTGGATGGAAATCCTATCGCTACCTAATCACTGGCAGAGGAGTTGCTAATATTGTTCTAGTTTCCATCATCAAACATAGATTCTATATGGCATCGAATCTACCAACCCTAGTGAAAGCCACAAGTAGAATTGTCGCATATCGAGTAAATTTGTATATAATAGAAAGTGGTATCTCTATTAAAGTGGGAGTTGTCTAGAAGATAATAGTTGCTATTAGTAAGAGAGTTTCCACATGGTGTTGTTGGAGTCGAGCCGCTAATGGAAGAGCCAGATCTACCTTACATAGTGACCATGAATTATTGTAGTTTCCCATGTTTAATTAAAGGATTTTCTAAGGGGAAATACATCATTTATGAAAGGTATAACTATATCGATTGGTTAAATACAGCTACCATTTCAAATTAATGAAGAGAGTTGCCATATCATATTCATAGCCACCATTCTTGAATTTGAATGATGCCACTTGGTGGAGAGGAGGCCTTGTTTTCTTAGATACTTATTAAAAGGAGTAACTTTCAAATGAAATATTTGTTTTGGTGAATACAAATGGTTGCCATTATACAAAATTCCATCATCATCGTATAGTTTCCATACACCCACCGTACAATTGCCAATTTGTTAGAGGATGCTACTTGTTGCATGCACATGAGTTAGATTGATTTGCTACATGAGGTAAGACATTTTTTTTGAAAGAACAATGAGGTAACGAATGCATGCCATGGAAATAAAATGCATTATCGAGTTTTTTAATTGTTTTCAAATAAAAACCTATATGTTTTAATTAAATGTCTTAAAGTAATTTAGTGCACAATGCACTAGAAGTAATGCACTTATGCAAATAACTAATTGGATTGGATGCTTTGTGCATTGGAACACATTAGAACATTAAAATGTTTAAACACATTGTATAACTGATGCAAGTAAGTAATTGGATTGGATGCATTGTGCATTGGAACACATTAGAGCATTAATATGTTTAAACACATTGTATAGAGATTACTTAAAACTAAAATAAACTGAGTTTTTTTTAGAGTATGTGTATAACAAAATTCAGTGTCTCATTATTTTATGCATGAGAGCATCTATATTGAAGTGTACCTATGTATTCATCCAATTAAATCACACTAATTGAAAATTTTTCACCAAAACTTTGAGTAGCCCACCTCTCTTAACAACCTTCTTTGTAAATAGAGAAGGAAGAAAACTTTTGGAGAGACTTTATAAAAATATTCATTAGAAGATGATTTCCTTATAATGTTTGTGGTAGCTATTGTTGATGTTTGACATTCTCCAACACCAACACCTTGTAGTGTCTGTAGTCACTATTATTGATATTTAAAGTTCACCATAGTCACTATTATTGATATTTAAAGTTCACCAACACTCTATTTTGTTGATTCTAATTCTATAATTATTATTTTATTATATAACATTATTTTTCTATTAAAAATTAGGAACTTTCTACCATATTAAGAATTAAAAACTTTCTACATTTGTAGGTCGTCCTCGATATCCTATAAATTCTATGACTCCCTTTAGAATGAAAAATACAAATATTACGTTATATTATATTTTTCTTATAATTGCAACCATGGTGAAATCTCTCATTAGCGTGGGATGCTAGCCAAGTGACATGACATTTGACATCACATGTCATCATTCTATTTTAAAGTATTTAGTGAATTGTTTTTTAAGGTTAAACTTTTATTTTCATAATAACACTATAATAATATGCCAATCAATATCCACATCGACACTCAACATTGAATATTTTGTTACAAGTTTTTTAATTGAATATTGCGTTCAAAGTTTTAATTTTTCATAAGATTATTATCCCAATCTTTCAATAATCCGATTTTTAAACTATTCAAACTATCTTTTAAATTTCTGATCAGATTTTTTAAACTAAACCATGGAAAAAAATAGAAGCTTTAAACTAAATCATTGAATACTAATATGAAGGTGTATATGTATATATATAGTAAGTTTTGAATTGTTTCGGCTCCCACGACCTATGCATACCTGCACACCGCACACAGCATTGCAGGGTGAATATTGGCAGCCGTAACAATATCGTACAACGTTTATATGAATTGACCTTATGATTATGGTCTTAATTTGTTTCCTGCATAAGTGAATTTATACATCAGCGTTAACATATTTAATACACATAACAACTACTCATGGAATCTTTAATATCTAGATGTGTTAAATAGCTTTTTTTTTTTTTACTACATTTGTTCTGTGGCATATAAGCATGTTTTGTAGCTACATTGGTTATTGGTTCTGTGGCACATAAGCATGTTTTGTAGGCACAATTCTCTCCACATTTACAATAGGATTTCCCACCAGTAATCTCATCAATTTTTGAACAATTGTATGGATTGCAGGTGCAATGTTCTCGGCATTTGTAATATAAAATTTGAATGTAAAGTTGATGAAATTTAAATTTGATGTTTAATTTCTATTTGTAAATAAAAAAAAGTAGATAATTAAATAGTTAATTATATTAAACTTATGAACACCACTTTAATTTTTACTTTGTTGTTATTTGGTTCAAATGAAGATTACAAAAAAAGCCATCTTACTATTTTAAACCAAAAATCACATGAACCATCACCACCTTACTATTTTGAGCCCCAACTCACAAAGAGAAATCACATTAACCATCACCACCTTACTATTTTGAACCCCATCACATGAACCATCAACATGGATTATGACATGGAGTGCTAAAATTAACCATCACATGAGCCATTACAATGGATTATAACATGGAGTGCTAAGATTCATGTATTTATTTATGGCATTGATTTGGATTTGAACTTGAAATTTTTCAAAACTACAAAGGATAGTAGTCATAGTCATGTCATAGGTACATCTTCACTTTTTGGAAAGAGTAAAGATGTTTTTGTGTAATCACATATACACATTTTTATCAATATACATATGTAAACATATATGAACATTTTCATCTTCCAATATAAACATATACATATACACATATAAATATTTTTATCTTCAAATATAAACATATACATACATATATATGAATATCTTCATCTTAGAATATAAATGAATACACCTTCATTACTATATTATCACTGACACCTGACACCTTCATTACTATATTATCACACATATACATATTTATCTTTACCAATAAATGAATATCTTCATCTTAGAATATAAACATATACATAGACACACAGATGGACACCTTCATTACTAAAAATTGTACTGTATGCCGTCATGCTTTTCGCCATGGTCTCTCAAGATTACACCATCTTCCAAAATTTTTATCAGTGTTTTCTTGTATCGGAACATTTCTGTCAAATTTCACTATCCGGATGGGCCACCTTTATTGAATATGCGTGGCTCTCCGAGATGGACGTTTAAAGCAATTTCCGTAACTGAAAATTTCTGGCACTAAGTTATGCCAACTGCACCAGCACTATTCCGTACTCTGTTGCACAACATCGACTGTACATCCACTATCAAATCGTCTGAAACAGGAACCTCAAAGTCGCCATACACGCAACGACAAAAGTTGAGGCACAGGGATCATTCTGTGGGCCTGAAACTAACGTCTGCTGATGCTCTGCTGTCACCCGTCACGGCCCAAACAAAATAACCAGACAAGAAGATACCACTGGATTTGCCCTCGTTTGCATCACAGAAGGTGACCGCTAAAGGGATACATTTGCCCGGGCCCAGCGTTCCGTAATTTTGATAAAGCCAAAGATTTTTCTGCACCGAGAAAATTAGCGTAAAAGTATGGCTTAATGGCCATCAATAACCATCTTGCTGGGCAGGTTTTAATATTGCGGTGACTAGTTAAGCCGAAAGGTGTATACCTATTGGAGATGGGTACAATTAATGATCTTTTAATCTTAAATTCTAATCTGATGGTTATGCATTGAAGATGCTGGCATATTTTTAGTCGTCCTCCAAAATCAATGGGTCAGATTTATTATTGATAACTTCTTTGCATTTATAAATGTATCCGTTAACCTGTTTACTTTTTAACATTTACCAAATCATATTAAAAAAGTTACTGTAACATCATATGATTGCCACATTTAATTATTCTTCATCCCTTTATCAGTAAAAGTTACGTGGCTGAGATGAAAAAGTTTTTTTTGATGCATGGGCTTGAGGAGAGTTTTTTTTATCTGCTGTCCGCCGAAATTTTTTTTTTAATCTGCTGTCCACAGTAAGTCTTTCGGCGTTCACCAGCCGCGTGTTAGCACGCGGCTGTGCTAGTATATATATTATTGGATTATCTTGGTATATATATTGAGATATATGGGACGGTGTATATACTACTTATCCAGCTTTAAAACCTGTGCAGCAGTTATTGATCGCTCTGGTGGACGATTTCTCTCTCATGCACTGGTTTAAGCTAAAGGTTTCAATGCACCAAAGTAATATTATGAAAATAACATCGTAGCAAGCGTCATAAGTGACGATTTAAAGAAGAAAATATTCCAGGATCGCCAGAAGTTTTGAGGCGCCAGATCATATGAACATTTGAATTAGCGACGAAACGATTATAATAATAATTGTTCTAGAAGTCAACTTATGCGTTGCAAATGTTGATTGTTTTTATCGTTGAAAGTTAAAATGATCTTGNGCTCTTATCAAGGCTATTTTAATGTGGCTCTTGGCCATATAAGTTACAAAGTTTCTCTAATTATGGGTATTTGACCCCAAACTCGTTTATGGCATGTATAAACTTTCGTTGAATAAAATAATTTCCGCTACTAATATTGAAGTCCAAAAATATCAAATCTATTGACCAACACCCATAATTAAAAAGAAAAAATCCATGTGAAGAAGTATCAAGTCAATGATATATATAAGTTGACAATGTAAAGGGAGGCTTTACAACAAATTAGGATCATTAAAATTTGAATCTTTATATGGATAAATTTTTACAACGAGGAATAAAAAGGGAAATACAAGTACCTATTTACATGGGGGATAAGTTTTATCTTTTTTAAGTTGAGGAATTTTTGCATGGTGGAAAAAGAAGGGAAATACAATATTTCTTTAAGTGGAGGAAATTTTTTATCTTTTTAGGTAAAGGAATTTTTGCAAGGTAGAAAAAAAGAAAAATACAAGATCTATTTACATGGACAATAAGTTTTATCTTTTTATATGGAAGAAAAATGTTAAAATATTGGTAGCTTGCCAAATTATTTATACATGAAAAAAATATACACAATATTCCAACATTTATGGAAGGATCAATAACATTAGCCACCATCAAACATCACCTTTTTGAGATGCATTGAGGTGAAATAACTTCATATTTTTTATTTTTTAAATAATATCTAAAAAAATCATAAAAATATATATATTTCACTTTAACATAAATAGTTATTTAAATAACATAAATAGTTATTTAAATAAAGTTGAAGTAAAAAAATGTGTTTAAAAAAAAAAAAAAAAAAAAAATTCCTTATATTTCAAAGTTCATAATATATCATAAAAGGGTCATATCTCATAAAAGGTTTGTATTAAAAAAACACATAGTTCATCATAATATCATAAAAGGGTCATATCTCATAAAAGGTTTGTATTAAAAAAACACATAAGAGTATTTTAAAGTTGTAACAAGGAAGTAAAAGAGACAAATATATAAACCCTTTTTTTTTACAAATAAGGAAGTAGGGTATTTTGGAAAGTCATTTATAAGTAAAAAACAAAGTTCAAAGGTTATTCAAGGATTCAAAGGTTCTAAATTAAAAGAAATTAAAAGAAGAGTGGAAAGAAGAATTTCAAATTTAAATTTTTAAAAAGAAAAAAATAAAGTACTAAATTATCAAGGAAGAGTATTTTTAAAAAGATATGAGTATTATTAAAAATTATCAGAAGATATTAAAAGTTGGATCATTCTCAGGATCAAGAAATACATACACATATAAAAGAATTTTAGAAAATATGGAAGTACCAACGAAAATAGCTATGAAGTTACATGAAATTAAGCAAAACTTCAATGGGTTTACAATGAAAGTTGAGAAAAATAAAATTTATCAAGATAAGGACAGTCACTTCAAATGCAAATGTGACATCCACAAGGAGAACAAGTAGCTTAAAAATCGAAGGACGCA
>JZKD02S0845953.1:37061-62067 GCA_000966675.3 Picea glauca | reverse complement strand
CTCTTAAGAATTATAAAATCTAAAATTAAGATTGATTTATGATACTTTATTTTATATCTGTTATTTTTCTTTAAAATTCAAAAATAAAATTATTTCCATTTTGTTATTTTTTCCTTTTGGAAAAAAAAAAACATGCATGCATATGTTATACATCTAATTGGGTTTTAAGATCACTGGGCTTCTTTTGATACAAGTGGAATCAGGTGTTTGACTCTATTAAATGTATTAGTGATGGCTTATCATAAAAATGTCCAACACTATTATTTTTTCATTCCTATGTATTTATGGGAGATAATTTTGAGTAAACAAATAGGCCAATATCACTTAGCATTTTTTTTAATGGATCCCACATATTTTTTTCGAGATATAAAATGATGTCCAACGCTATTTTTTCATTCATGTGTATTTATTTTGACACAAAAAATAGGCCAATATCACTTAGCATTTTTTTTAAATGGATGCCACATATTTTTTAGAGATATAAAATGACAAGATGGATGCCGTCAAATTTATATGGTGAAAACATGTTGTTGTCTTTGCCTTCATGTGTTGTTGCATTCACTTTGAAGAGAAGGCGACACCAATGAATGCGTATTTTATATACTATCTTAGTTACATTATGATTGGTTAAACTTAGTGAAGAACATGGATTCAATGAACATTATCAACTTTCATAACTTTTCTCCTATTTTTATATAATCACTTTTTCCCTACTACTTTACAATACAAAAGAAGGTAAAAAAGATTTTGAATTTACACTCTACAATTATTTTTGTGTGTGGTTTATTTATTGTGTTTTAGTGCATTTGTTTAAATGTTAATTGGAAGAACTCTCATTATGATATTAAGATGACCACATAGTAGTAAAGCAAGGATTCACCCTCATAACAGTTGATCAAAAAATTGGTGCTACCGAATGTAGTCTTTGTGGAGTGCATATCTACTCATTTGTGTAAGGCCAATCCCGGTAAGCCTAGGCTTCACTAGCTTCAAATGGAAACATGTATATCTCATCCTCCGAGAACAAGGAGCATGCTTAAACTCATGGTAGACCTTAGATATTGGATTGACAAATCTTTATTGGAAGAACTCTCATTGTGATATCAAAAATACCACATAGTATAAAGCAAGTATTTCACCCCACAATAGTTGATAAAAAACCTAACACTACCTAGTGTAACCTTTGTGGAGTGCATACCTAACTCATTTGTGCAAGGCCAACCCTGGTAATGCTAGGCCTTGCTAGCTTCAACCTGCATGTATATTCTATCATCCAGGAACAAGGGGCACACTTAAGCTTATGATAGACCTTAGGTGATGGATTTACAAAGCAGTGTCAACCTTAAGGCACTTAGACCACCTAAAAATAATTTGCCAACTAAAAACAATTGAAAATCATACTCTAAAAACTTGAAAAGGACTACATATCTACCTCATTATGTTTTGATTTTTTCAATAATTAATGTAACGACTTTGCACTTTCAATTTTTTTCATTTTAACAAAGTAGTTAGTAAATTTGAATGTTGAATGAAAGGAAGCAGAGGTGTGGAATATGCTTCTCACACTAATCTATGAGAGAAGAATGTGTAGAAATATAATAGTTGCAATAAATCAAATAAACAACAAACCATTAACGACAATATTTTCTAGGGAAAAACCTTTCGAGAGAAAAAACCCACACTCTAAAACACACTCAATGTATTATCACCAACTAAATTGTTACAATACGTTACAGAGCCTTCATGCTCTCGACAAGAGTGTTCAACAATGAGCTTTAGGCCTACACTATGCACTCCAAGACTACACCGACTACCTAGACCTCTACAAGCCAACATGAGCCATCTTACAATGGAGTATCCTGAGCCATTAAATAGGCTTCATCATATGAAATACCATGAGAAAATACCATGGGTTACCCAATACCATGGGCCCATAAACCATGAAATGTAAGCCTATCATCAATGATATCAAGGTTAACTTAGCTACTCTATGGCAGAGTCAAGATTAACCCAACATTCCCGTGTTTAAACTTGACTTGGGATAAAAACTTAAGTCTAAGTCTATAATTTATATCAGTGAACCGTCAAAATAAGGGCATGCATACCTAAATATGTCTTACAGCCTATGCCCATTTACATATGTGATAAAATCCAACTCCATAAAAATACTTACAATTATATGCCCAATCACATGATGCTATGAAACTTCAACCCATTTCATTGCCAACATCCCTCCTACTCCAAGTACAATTACAAATACCAAGTGCTTCTCAACCAAGTACTAATATTACAACTATATTCCCAAGAAAATGATGTAAGAATCATATACCTACTTCTTTACCTGCATCTCTCTCTCCCCCAAATATAGTGAGTCAAATCAAGCACTCATTAACTAAGTACTTCTTAATCCACTATCCTTAGTGTGATTTGTATGCCAATGCTTCACATCGATCATGGCCATGGATTTCTATGTGTCATTTGCTTGTAACAAGTTTTCATTCTACACAAGATCCCACTCAAACCAAGACTAGATCAAAAAGCATTGTCCCTAACACCTTGGATCCGAAGTGATCAAGCTCTGATACCAAATGAAAGGAAGAAGATGTGAAAAATATGCTTCCTACACTAATCCGTGAGAGAATAATGTGCATAACTTAGAACATAACAGCTACAAACAATTAAATAAACCTTTAAACAACACAATTTCCCAGGGAAAACGCTTTTGGGAGAAAAAACCTACACTCCAAAGTGGGCTTACTGTATTATTCAGTGACTAAATGGTTACAATGCATTATAGAGTCTCTTTTCTCTCAACAATAGTGTTCAACAATGATATTTAGGCCTACACTATGCACTCCAACACTTCACTAGCTACCCTAGCCTATGCACGTGAATAGGCCAACTCTTGAGGCATATACCATGAGGAATATTACAATGGAGTATCTAAAGCCATTAAACATACTTCATCATATGAAATACCATCGGCCCATAAACCATGAACTGTAAACCCATCAATGATTGTAGCAAGGTTATCCTAACTGCTTTATGACCAAGTCAAGATTAACCCAACATTCCCCGCTTTAAACTTGACTTGAGATAAACACCTACCCCCCTCAAAGTTTATTAATCGAGTTTCTAGGAAAACAACATGTCCCCTATAACCTAAGTCTACATCTATACTTTACACCAGTAAACCATCAAACTAGGGGTGTGCATGCCTAAATAGGTCTTATAGCCATATGTCCATTTACATATGTGATAAAATACCACTCGATAAAAATACTTACAATTGTATGCTTGAGCATGTGATTCCATAAGACATCAACCTGTCTCATTGCCAACACCCCTCTTGCTCCAAATACAATTGCACAAACCAAGTACTTATCTTACCAATATATTTTATGGATCTCAGAGATCTCCCTGGCCTCCACATGCTTCAAGCTTACTCTCCATTTCAAGTCTTGGCAAGCTTCCATTTTCTTGGAGCAAGTTTTCATTCTACACAAGCTCCCACTCAAACCAAGATTTGATCAAAACACCTTGTCCCTAACACCTTGGACTTGAGTTGATCATACTCTAATACCAAATGAAAGGAAGCATATGTGCAAAATATACTTCCTACACTAATCCATGAGAGAATAATGAGCAAAAACTTAGAACATAACAGTTACAAACAAATGAAAGAAACAAAACAAATTTAACCAACATGGTTTCATGGGGAAATCCTTTTAGGAGAAAAACACCCACACTCCAAAGCATGTTTAATGTATTATTAAACAACTAAATGGCTATAATACATTATAGAGTCTCGGTTATCTCAATAATAGTGTTCAACAATGATTTTTATGCCTACACTATGCTATCCGGGACTACATTGACCACCCAAGCCTATATGAACCAATATTGTAATCTAGGGAAAAGTAGGGAGAGTTACCAATAGTCCTTACATAAGCATCATGGAAGATACATACATACATATAGATATAGACAATGACATACACAAGTAGTGAGATCCCAAATATCTTTATTTGTTAAAGGATATAGCAATGCAATACAATGTATACAATCTCTCGCATAGAGCCATTAGATTCTCCATGTGCTTGTCTATTTATATTCCTATATGTCTAGTTATCAGGCAATTGTAACTACTTAACTTCTTGGGTCGGTCGGTTAGCAGATACTTCAATTGACTTACACTTCTGACTATAACAGTCGATCGACTATCTCTTAGTCGACTGGCGCGTCTAGTCGACAGAGTCGACTAATCCCTACAACAGTGCACCATTGGCCCTTGTAATGTCCCCATTTTGGGACATTATAACTTTATAGAGTGCTATGCCTACCAGAGCCAGATAGGGGTGACAGAGAGATCGGGATATATTGAGGGGTTTTATTGGGCCCGACTTGCATCGTTCATCATCAGGATCCACTCCGCATAGCTTGGTTTTGGTTTCATTGCATTCCAACGATTTCTGTAATTTTGAGTTATTATGGGTCATATCTTAATTAATTTCACTAAGAAGGTCATAATGGACATATTACTTGGAGAAACCTCTTAGTGTAATAGCTCATCGAAATCGGGAAGAAGAGCACTACAGGATAAGATGATGAGAAGTGACTTACAGTGGTCGGAGAAGCCATAAGGATGGATAAATTACTTTTTAGAGGTAAAATGATTAATTAATTAAGTGATTTAATCAAGGAATAATAAAATAAAGTAAAAGTCACTTGGAAGGAAAAGGTCAACAACGAATTAGGGTTTCAATAATGAATTAGGGTTTTGGAAAGCTATAAGAGAAGAGTCAACGACCTAATTCATCATTATGTAGATTATGACTTGTTATTGAGGAGAGAGGAACATCTCAGGAGAGATAGTTCAGTGGATTCTAGGAGGAAGACACCGGTTGGTTGATTTCGGTGTTGAGAAACACACCCTAGTCACCGGAAAGATCATTCAGGTCTTCCATCATTCTTTAGTAGTTGTTACATAGTGTTCAACAACAAGGGTGCATTCATCCAAAGTGAGGGCGCAACTTCTGAGAGGGTTTTGGGTCGACTTACCCCATCCAGGGGGAATTCTGAGATTTCCCTCCGATCCATTTGAGAGGAGGGAAAGGCGCATCTTTTTCCTGGTTCCTCATCAGATTTTGATGGAGGAATCAACTGGGACACATTTTCCAGACTTGGATGTGCGACATTTTTGGCAAGCACATTTGGGGTTCCAGAGCGAGCATCAGACCAGATTCAGGGAAACCCTTCCTACCCATTTCCCAGTAGACCAAGGCGGTTGTTTTGAGACATATCTCGTTTGATTCCGACAGTGGAATCACTAGGACACATTTTGCCAAAAGAAGAGGGGCGTATTCCCCCAGGGGTATCCATCCGGGGTCCAGACTCATCAACAGAGGGGTCCGACAGATACCAGTACTGAGGACTAGAGAAGGGAGCATCATTTGGGACAATTTCCAGGCCATTTCGAGAAGTATATCTCCCATGGAAAACTTTCCAAACTTACAGCAGTTACTGTCAGAGCTGCCATAGTCCCATTGCATCCATTGATTCCATAGTGCTCCCATGTTCCGAGTATTATCTTTTAGTTGCTTATTTGTATTTTGGTTAAGATCCTTTGTCTGTTTATCTAGTCGAGTATTGTCAGTTTATTCAACCGCATTCGGCCATTTTTTAATCCACAGAGATATTATAATACAAAATTTGCAATCCTTTGTCACGTTTATTATTTGTATGATCATTTATATTTTTTAAACCATTGATCCTACACACACATTAGCAGTGTTTCCTAAACTAGCCAAGTTAGGAACATTACAGTGGTATCAAAGTTGGTTTTCCTGCCAGCCTAAGGGGAAAATCAGATAAGGATCTAGATACATCATTGCCAGCGAGTGGATTGACAAGAGCACAGATGGAGCCTACACCCATTAGATGCAGGGAGCGTTGCTACAGTTGTAAAGTGCCTTGGAAGCCAAATCACAGATGTAGGGGTAAAGGGAAGGTGCACATTATTGAGGTGCACTATGACAGCGAGGATGAGGAGATGCATGTGAATGCAACCATAGATGCCTATTTGGAGTAGTCCGATAAGGCTAGTGACTCTTGCGCATCTAAGAGACAGTTGTATGGACAGGATGATAGCGCATATCCTTCATCTTCCCCATCAGGTAATGTTGAGGATTCAACACTTCAGCATAGTGGTGACACTTGTGAGGATTCATATATGTTGGCAGTTAGACATGATGAGATTAGGAGGTTGGATGACCTACCAGTGGGTGTAGACATGGCTTCCAGGAAGTCATGTATGNGATTTAATCAAGGAATAATAAAATAAAGTAAAAGTCACTTGGAAGGAAAAGGTCAACAACGAATTAGGGTTTCAATAATGAATTAGGGTTTTGGAAAGCTATAAGAGAAGAGTCAGCGACCTAATTCATCATTATGTAGATTATGACTTGTTATTGAGGAGAGAGGAACATCTCAGGAGAGATAGTTCAGTGGATTCTAGGAGGAAGACACCAGTTAGCTGATTTCGGTGTTGAGAAACACACCCTAGTCACCGGAAAGATCATTCAGGTCTTCCATCATTC
Organism: Picea glauca; assembly: GCA_000966675.3. Taxonomy (NCBI): domain Eukaryota; kingdom Viridiplantae; phylum Streptophyta; class Pinopsida; order Pinales; family Pinaceae; genus Picea; species Picea glauca. Next base: position 55,468 of record JZKD02S0845953.1, on the reverse strand, counting down.
TTCAGCAGTTGTTACATAGTGTTCAACAACAAGGGTGCATTCATCCAAAGTGAGGGCGCAACTTCTGAGAGGGTTTTGGGTCGACTTACCCCATCCAGGGGGAATTCTGAGATTTCCCTTCGATCCATTTGAGAGGAGGGAAAGGCGCATCTTTTTCCTGGTTCCTCATCAGATTTTGATGGAGGAATCAACTAGGACACATTTTCCAGACTTGGACGTGCGACATTTTTGGCAAGCACATTTGGGGTTCCAGAGCGAGCATCAGACCAGATTCAGGGAAACCCTTCCGACCCATTTCCCAGTAGACCAAGGCGGTTGTTTTGAGACATATCTCGTTTGATTCTGACGGTGGAATCACTAGGACACATTTTTCCAAAAGAAGAGGGGCGTATTCCCCCAGGGGTATCCATCCGGGGTCCAGACTCATCAGCAGAGGGGTCCGACAGATACCAGTACTGAGGACTAGAGAAGGGAGCATCATTTGGGACAATTTCCAGGCCATTCCAAGAAGTATAGCTCCCATGGAAAACTTTCCAAACTTACAGCAGTTACTGTCAGAGCTGCCATAGTCCCAGTGCATCCATTGATTCCATAGTGCTCCCATGTTCCGAGTATTATCTTTTAGTTGCTTATTTGTATTCCGGTTAAGATCCTTTGTCTGTTTATCTAGTCGATTATTGTCAGTTTATTCAGCCACATTCGGCCATTTTTTAATCCACAGAGATATTATAATACAAAATTTGCAGTCCTTTGTCACGTTTATTATTTGTATGATCATTTATATTTTTTAAACCATTGATCCTACACACACATTAGCAGTGTTTCCTAAACTAGCCAAGTTAGGAACATTACAATGGTATCAAAGTTGGTTTTCCTACCAGCCTAAGGGGAAAATCAGATAAGGATCTAGATACATCATTGCCAGCGAGTGGATTGACAAGAGCACAGATGGAGCCTACACCCATTAGATGCAGGGAGCGTTGCTACAGTTGCAAAGTGCCTTGGAAGCCAAATCACAGATGTAGGGGTAAAGGGAAGGTGCACATTATTGAGGTGCACTATGACAGCGAGGATGAGGATATGCATGTAAATGCAACCATAGATGCCTATTTGGAGCAGTCCGATAAGGCTAGTGACTCTTGCGCATCTAAGAGACAGTTGTATGGACAGGATGATAGCGCATATCCTTCATCTTCCCCATCAGGTAATGTTGAGGATTCAACACTTCCGCATAGTGGTGACACTTGTGAGGATTCATATATGTTGGCAGTTAGACATGATGAGATTAGGAGGTTGGATGACCTACCAGTGGGTGTAGACATGGCTTCCAGGAAGTCATGTATGNGATGGTTGGTGTTCAGTGATGAGTACAAGAGATTATTTACCATGGGTGTCGATGGACGAGCTTTTGGTTAAGTCCTTTGGATTGACCAAAGCATATGATACTTTCAAGTCCTACATTTGGTTGCGGATGTTTATGATAGCCTTTCCCGATACTTTCATCATTGACAACAACACAGGGGGAGCTAGACAGTGGTAGGGGACATGGAGAGTTGGTAGGTCAAGACCACTTGACAGGAGTGTCTTGATTGCATTCATCAGGATAGGGGTGGATCATCAGGGGAAAACAGTTGAGGCCATGGGTGTGATGGGGAGTATCCTAGGCCATGGGACAGAGGATATCTCAAAGGTTGCTACATATTTAGACTCTCATTGGGATGAGGGTGGAGTGCTTTCGACAATTACCAGTAGGGCACACCAGTAGTTAGTGGGGATTGGAAGTGATGAACTTCCAAATTTGACATGGGATCCGGGAGTCCATTTGGTCAATAGTTTATTTCATCTTATGAGGATCCAGGAGTGGAGGGTCTAGTATGGATACTTTGAGCAGACAATCATGATTAGAGTAGAGCAACATTGACATGATGGTCCCTATCAGAGACTAGCATGGGACCCTGGGATTATAGGACCGGGCATTTCATTGACTGATGGAGAAGAGTAGACATTTGCAGGGGGGAGTCACTTTGATTTTCCATTGAGTTTCAATATTGGGGAGAGCACATCACTGACTGGTGATTCATTGAGGTCTTGTAGTACCTCACTATGGCAGTAACATGTTCAGTCGGTGGGGGTCATGTTGAGTTTGGTATGATTTGGTAGGATAGACCCATTTCGGGTTGAGGCCATGTGTTATTTGCAGGAGACTCATGGTGTTGATATGTTACAAAACTATACTCCACAAGGCATTGTAGTTGACATTTTGATAAGGGATACAGGGATTGGAGTGCTTGGTAGTTCATCGTTTGATGGATTTGAGTTTCGAGTAGAGTGGTTACTCAGGGATTTGACTGAGATTCCTCNGCACACAATGATGAGTGGTAGTTCACAGAGACATACAGAGGTGTACAGTGGGATTCAGGGGGACGCACTGGATGGCAGGGAGGAGATGTACTCAGTAGAGCATGGAGATTCCTCTTCCTTGCAACAGTATATAGATCTAGGATATCACCTTCACCGTAGAAGTAGTTGCGTGAGTGATGATGGATGGAGAATGATTGACCCACAGTTGGTATAGATACCTATTGTTGTACCTGATGGTTGGTGTTCAGTGACGAGTACAAGTGATTATTTACCATGGGTGTCGATGGACAAGCTTTTGGTTAAGACCTTTGGATTGATCAAAGCATATGCTACTTTCCAGTCCTACAGTTTGTTGTAGATATTTATGATAGCCTTTCCCGATACTGTCATCATTGACAACAACACAGGGGGAGCTAGACAGTGGTAGGGGACATGGAGAGTTGGTAGGCCGAGACCACTTGACAGGAGTGTCTTGATTGCATTCATCAGGATAGGGGTGGATCATCAGGGACAAACAGTTGAGGCCATGGGCGTGATGGGGAGTATCCTAGGCCATGGGACAGAGGATATCTCAGAGGTTGCTACATATTCAGACTCTCATTGGGATGAGGGTGGAGTGATTTCGGCAGTTACCAGTAGGGCACACTAGCAGTTAGTGGGGATTGGAAGTGATGAACTTTCAAATTTGACATGGGATCCGAGAGTCCATTTGGTCAATAGTTTGTTTCTTCTTATGAGGATCCAGGAGTAGAGGGTCTAGTATGGATACTTTGAGTAGACTGTCATGATCAGAGTAGAGCAACATCGACATGATGGTCCCTGTCAGAGACTAGCATGGGACCCTGGGATTACAGGACTAGACATTTCATTGATTGATGGAGAAGAGAAGATGTTTGCAGAGGGGAGTCACTTTGATTTTCCATTGAGTTTCAGTATTGGGGAGAGCACGTCACTGACTGGTGATTCATTGAGGTCTTGTAGTACCTCACTATGGCAGCAACATGTTCAGTCGGTGGGGGTCGTGTTGAGTTTGGTATGGTTTGGTAGGATAGACCCATTTCGGGTTGAGGCCATGTGTTGTTTGCAGGAGACTCGTGGTGTTGATATGTTACAGAACTATACTCCACAGGGCATTGTAGTTGACATTCTGATATGGGATCCAGGGATTGGAGTGCTTGGTAGTTCAGTGTTTGATGGAGTTGAGTTTCGAGTAGAGTGGTTACTCAGGGAGTTGACTGAGATTCCTCGGCCATTGATCATTCTACTCATCAGGAGCATGTGGCTGTCATGCGTGGTGAGCACTTGGAAATACCACATCTTGAGGGGAGTCTACCTTGTGTCACACATGTGGATATGGGACCCCGGTATCATATGTAATTGGATTCAGTTATTGCTTGAGGACAAGCAATATTCCGGCAGGGAGGACTGTAATGTCCCCATTTGGGAACATTATAACTTTACAGAGTGTTATGCCTACCAGAGTAGCCAGATAGGGGTGACAGAGAGTTCGGGAGATATTGAGGGGTTTTATTGGGCTCGACTTGCATCGTTCATCATCAGGATCCATTCCGCACAGCTTGGCTTTGGTTTCGTTGCATTCCGACGATTTCCGTAATTTTGAGTTATTATGGGTCATATCTTAATTAATTTCACTAAGAAGGTCATAATGGGCATATTACTTGGAGAAACCTCTTANAGCCACTAGATCCACTAGTGCTTCCATCCCACAATTGCTTTCTTCATGCAAATAATCTTTTCCCAACACATTTTGGATATAATTATCAATATTCATAGTGTTGTAACATGCACTACTCTAGATGGATATTTATATTCCCCATTTCCTTGACCAAACCGGTCTCAAGGTACCATTATGATTGATTGATATTTCAATATTCTGAAATGTCCTTTAATTTTATTTTCCTAATACTCTTCTCCATCCATCGATTTTCTCAATTTTAAATATCTTTTTTCACTTCATTGAGTGATTCACTATGAAGCATAACTTGGCCACTCAAGAGCACTCTAGCCTAAATGGAATGCTACACTCCTCCATTTGCACATGTACCTTACTTCTATTGTCTAATCTGATAATAGAGACAACTTCTTGCTTTGTGTACTTTTAGACAAGAGTTGCTAGATCATATCTAAAAATTCCTTTTTCTTGCATTCCCATGCTTTTACATAGCGATGACTGATATAATCATAAGTCACTTCATCTCATGATATCCTTTCTCCTTATATTGCATCCAACTTTTTAACCTTCACTATATTTCTACCTTCAAGGCAATGGAGTCCTTCTTAACTCCCTATGCATGCAATTCCATTCCTCCCTTGTTGGTTTTGTACCTTATGTGAAAATATCTATTTAATTCCTTTACAAGCCATTGATACTCTATAGCAGTTGAATATTAATATTCCTCTGCTCTTATTTAGACCTTAGTCAACCTTGCATCACACGCCCTGCACTTTCCTTTGCAATTATGTGATGCTTCATCCAACTACATCGACTCAAACTCCTTCCCTTTCCAATGGAACCTAGGATTAATCTAGAACAAACCCACACAATACTCATTGTGGAATCTTAATCTCTTGCTAAAAATCCTTTCACACAACACTCTCCGTTGCTTATTAACAATACCTTGTTAATAAGCTCAACACCTTTTTACTTTTCCAAGCCAATATAATTCAAATGTGACTCTATGCTTATACATAGGAACTATAATGAGAATATACACTCTTCCTTACAAAAAATCACCTTCGGTACTCACTTCTATCATCTGGGAGAGTTTCTCCAAACTTTGACACAATTTGAAGAAATCTTCACATGGAGTAATTACATGGTTCTTGGAATCCAATTCCACTTTCCATTACTTGTCCTACATCTCTTTATTTCCACAACCAACTTCTACAAGATCTTCCATGTTTCCATTACTCTGATATTCAATCCTAGGCTTGAATTTACTTGGTTATACCTCTAATTTTGTACCATGTACAAGAAACCATTTATGCATAGTATAGATATTTTGTCACTTAATGCTACAGGTCATATTTTATCCCAATTTACGAAGGAAAAAATGCCCCAAATTAAAAATATGATTCCTCATAGGCATTTCTCTCTGAAACATCTTTCCAACGGCTATACTCGTGTCTCAATCTGAGTTTTGAGCAAAAAGTCGCAACATCTACATGCTGCAATTTCCACTCATTTACTGCTACAACAATATATTTATCAACTTATAAGAAAATATAGCTATCAATTCAAAATTTTGGGTTGGCATATGTCTTATACCCTCAATACCTTTCCAACAACTATTTTTTTTCTCCAATCCGAGCTCTGAGATTAAAATTATGGTGGTAAAACAATGAAGGAATATCCATTAGCACATGCAACATAGTAGCAATGCTCAACAACCGTTCGATCATTTCTTGATTATATTTCCACCGTTGATCTGTCTTAATGGATTCACCTTCGATCTAAGTCATACCTCTTCTTCATTTTGGGCTTTCACGATCTCCAATTTTTACCCTCTAGTTCCGCTGCACTCACTTTGCAATTAGATTATTTTCCATTATTTTCTCCGCAGGTCTATGCTACATCATGAGTCATCGGATCCCTCACTCTCTGGCCATATTAAATGTGACACATGGTGACCTCCTGGCTACCCAATTGTTTCTCCATACTTAGTCATTTTCTCATATCTCATCACGGGCAACAGGTCTACAACACTTTCCCAGCTCTTATATATGTGACCCCATCCNCTAAAAATCCTTTCACACAACACTCTCCGTTGCTTATTAACAATACCTTGTTAATAAGCTCAACACCTTTTTACTTTTCCAAGCCAATATAATTCAAATGTGACTCTATGCTTATACATAGGAACTATAATGAGAATATACACTCTTCCTTACAAAAAATCACCTTCGGTACTCACTTCTATCATCTGGGAGAGTTTCTCCAAACTTTGACACAATTTGAAGAAATCTTCACATGGAGTAATTACATGGTTCTTGGAATCCAATTCCACTTTCCATTACTTGTCCTACATCTCTTTATTTCCACAACCAACTTCTACAAGATCTTCCATGTTTCCATTACTCTGATATTCAATCCTAGGCTTGAATTTACTTGGTTATACCTCTAATTTTGTACCATGTACAAGAAACCATTTATGCATAGTATAGATATTTTGTCACTTAATGCTACAGGTCATATTTTATCCCAATTTACGAAGGAAAAAATGCCCCAAATTAAAAATATGATTCCTCATAGGCATTTCTCTCTGAAACATCTTTCCAACGGCTATACTCGTGTCTCAATCTGAGTTTTGAGCAAAAAGTCACAACATCTACATGCTGCAATTTCCACTCATTTACTGCTACAACAATATCTTTATCAACTTATAAGAAAATATAGCTATCAATTCAAAATTTTGGGTTGGCATATGTCTTATACTCCTCAATACCTTTCCAACAACTATTTGTTTTCTCCAATCTGAGATCTGAGATTAAAGTTATGGTGGTAAAACAATGAAGGAATATCCATTAGCACATGCAACATAGTAGCAATGCTCAACAACCGTTCGATCATTTCTTGATTATATTTCCACCGTTGAGCTGTCTTAATGGATTCACCTTGGATCTAAGTCATACCTCTTCTTCATTTTGGGCTTTCATGATCTCCAATTTTTACCCTCTAGTTCCGCTGCACTCACTTTGCAATTAGATTATTTTCCATTATTTTCTCCGCAGGTCTATGCTACATCATGAGTCATCGGATCCCTCACTCTTTGGCCATATTAAATGTGACACATGGTGACCTCCTGGATACCCAATTGATTCTCCATACTTATTCATTTTCTCATATCTCATCACGGGCAATAGGTCTACAACACTTTCCCAGCTCTTATATATGTGACCCCATCCGACCGATCCACTCTTGGTACTTAGTTGATTTTCAAGATTTTTTCACGGGTCCCTGGGTCTATAGGGCTACCTCAATTCTTCACATAACCCTGATCATTTTCCATGTTCACCACCTCTGCGACATCTTAGGACTTAGTTGATTTTCCACTTCTTACCGCAGTTCGGGTGATCCCATATTTATTTTACTCTTAGAACTCCATCCACCCGTCCACCCGACCGATCCTTAGGACTTAGTTGATTTTCCACTTCTTACCAAAGGTTCCCAGGTCCAAGGGGATACCATACCTCTTTCCATACCTCATATTCTCTCTGCGCTCCACGATAGTCTTAACACTTAGACAAATTCCAAGATCTTACCGCAGTTTCGTGGGACTAATAGTTGGCTTGCCACATGGCTCCACATCACCTGCCAACTGTCATTCCATCCAACATGTACTTTCCACCATGACAGTACACATCATTCTTCTACCACATCAACTGGCACATAGCCTCCACGTCACGCTGACGTCATTGTTCGAAAAAATACCCAACTTTTTATATGATTTTGCTTACTTCAAAAATCACCCAAATTTGAAATTTCTTTCTTGGATTTCCATTAAAATTTGGAGATTTTAATTCTTGGTTTATTTCTTTCATTACTCATGAATTCTCCAAGAATTTTCATCGCAAAATTGGGGACTTTTGCCCAATTTTTATCTTAGGCATTCTACAATTACTTTTGTGGCCACCATTACAGCTTGTAATTAAGCTTGATACAACCAAATTGAGATCTATACATATGAATTCAACCCCCTACTCTTCAAATTCGCCTCTTGCACATTGAATTCGTCTTGAATTATTCTGCGAAAATTGGGGCTTTTGCTCACTTTTTCCTCAATTTTGTCATGGGTTCCATGGTCTATCTATAACTTCAACTTTTCGACCATCAACAGGCCCAAATATGCTCAATTAGAGACTAAATTTTCTTATACTTAATTCATGGGCTTAGTTCTTCCAAATTATTTGCAAAATTCCTTTAATTTCACTGTAATATTTTTATTGAACAATTTGCAGACATCTTTTGACATTCTGTCAAACAGTTTGCCTGCATAGTCTGTGTTTCTAGTTCTGCGCTCTATTAATCGAACCATATAGGCTCAATGTCGAAACTGGAGCTCTGATACCACTTTGTAATGTACCCAACACCCATCTTGGAAAACATTACATGTTGAAACTCATTTAAACTAAGCTTTTCTACTTAATTAATTCATGTAGCTTAACAACTACATATCACACACAAATTTAACCATGCTGGCTAATACCACAGTTCTAAATGCATCTAGTAGCATATATTAAACATGAATGCAACTGTTCAAGCCAACAACAAATGCACAACATTCATATATAACATTTACACAATGGAATAATCATAAATAACACAATATAAACACTTATATGTTAACAATTATCCAACTGGATGCATACGAAGGATGAACCTCCCAGCCATCAACACTGCTAACCATTTTCTCTCATCAACAAGACACCCCCGAGTTGAGGCTATGTGTCCATAAGGAGATCTGTCCCACTGGTTTTCCAATCTCCACACATAGCCACCCAAACCCAAGTTCTATTCTCACAACAGTTCCAAACCTCTAGCTTTCTCTTTTCCCCACAACCTGCACTGCCCCAGGAATGTACCCCCTTCACTACTCATAGTCCCTCAGGTTGTACCATTCATTTATCAGGGCCCCTAGTGGATTCGATTGGCTAGGAATCACTCATTTGGGAACTCTAGGAAATCTCAATTGCTTCATGATTTCTCATAGTGGCCTTCACAAAGCTCTGAATCATTTCCTCCATAGAAAAATCGCACCATGGGCTCACAACCCATTTTACAAGCACATAGGCCTCTCTCTCAGCATAAAATCACAACCAAACAATGGCTACCTCTGAGTATAACATGGTTGATATTCTTCCCAACCCTCTTCTCCTTCTTTGCTGCCCTAAAAACTACATGTAAAAATTGTTCTCTCTACAAAGACGTGACTGTCCAAAAAACTGCCCCCTTGGCCATACAAATTTCCCCTCCTTGCTTGCTTGCTTGACTTGACTTACAATTTTCCCAAATATGATTGTACCTCATCCCATACTCTCCAATAACTATGGGATGTGACCACTCACATCCATCCTCTTACATGATTTAAATGATTGGTTTTTCATACACTCAATCAACAAAATAGAAGGTTATACATAATGATAATAATTCAGGAATGTGGGTTGGATTAATACACATGAGTAATTCTCCCTTGGACCCCTCTCTCTCTTGTGTAATCATATCCCCCCATCGTTCTTCATTCCTTTCGTATTGCAACCAACAATTTCTATTTTTATTAGTTATTTCAATGCTCACACTATACCATTTGGCCTTTGACCACATTAAACCAATACGAGCTCTTCACCCCAACTCATCGACTCACCAACATAAATCACATTTACAAAATTACATTATAATTTGCAGGGATTATAATTGGGGATGTTACATCATCTATGTAGGATTCATAGAAAATGTCGGTAGATGCAACCAATTCTTGCTTCCATGACATGGGTGATTTATTCTCCCACTGGTTGGTGAAATTAGAGGGAATTTGCATTGGTTCAATGACCAATAATGTTTTTGAATGTAGTCTATTCATTGAACACTTAATGAGATCTATTGCACATGGTATACAACACCCAAATGTCAACCTGGATTCACAATTGGTTGTGTCTCAACAGAACAGTCTATACCATGTGCATGATCCTACTTTTCTTTGAAAGATTTTATGGGTGAGACTCCTTGAGCGTCACTTTGAATTTATTACTTATATTAATGTGCCAAGAGGTTTAATGGGTTTGCTAATTCATTAACTAATTATGTGTTAGATTGACATTTGTCACATTAAGTTTTAATAAAGCATGCATGTATATATGCATGAAATTGCAATCACGCCATTTTTCCACTTATAAGTAGAATTGTAAACCATATGTATATATGTATAAATTCAAACATAACATAATGTCCAAAATATGTAAGGTCAAATAAAAAAATTGTCTCTTTTCCCTCTTATAATCGACATATGTTGGAAATGTTATAGTCTATATATAGGATTACTCCACAGTGTCTGACTCCTCATCCTATCCATGAAATCAATTGATGATTGTAACAACTTGTTTTAGGATTTGTTGCCATAGTTGTGGCACCGCTACTATGTCTTTGGAACCTCTCTGGGATATTAGATAGATAACTAAGTGGTACTCCCATGGTCAAGTCCTGAATGTTATGTTGAATCTCCCAAAGGACTCTCATTACCTCAGCATGGTCAACACCTTTGGATGGCTTAGTTTTCATTGGCTAGTCGTCCTCGTATCTATGTCAATGATGATTCCAAGAGACATGTTTGGATGTGATGGAGCTACATATGTATTATCAAAACATTTTTTTATTCAAATCACATACCAAAAAAATTATATACCTCTTGAAAAATAAAAATCATATATATTTTCCAAAACAAAAAATTTAAAAGATACCAAAATTTTCAAAAATAATTCTTACCAATGGGGCCTCATTGGTCTCCTAGGGGAAAAGCTAGGTTGGGATCTTGGCATAAATCTATGTCAACATATGGGTAGTCCTAGATGGTGACTATCTGGTTTTTCCACTAGTTTAAAAACTCATTGTCGAATGCATTAACCACTTAGTCACCTCCTAAGCGATGCATGAAATTGGTCCATTTTGGCCATCTTGGGCTCTCTTGGCCCAACTAATGGCATATCCATATGGGAATGAGTGGGTGTGAGCCTCTAGAAGAAGAATTTGCATAATATACTCTTGTGTCCAATTTTTTTACGTCTCTGAAGCCTACATTTAATCAAATTATTTTGCATGCTAGCAAGGAGAGATAAACTCTAGTCAAACATTCTATATACCAAGCACTACACTCCATAGTGCATCATGGGGCATGAAACTTGGTTTGGTCTCATTGATCTAGCGACTTGGTTGATAGTCTATAAAATAACTTGTAGCTTGTCATCTTGGATGACAAAAATGGGGATTTGGTTACTATTTTTTGTGTGTCAAGCCAATAATATAGGCCAATATACCCATCAATAGTCTTAGTGCCCCCTCCTCTTTGTCTCCTCCCTCTAGGATTATTGGATCTCCTAGCCTAGATAATCATGTAAGGAAGTAAATGTGATCCAGATGGATATCCAATATTATAACATAAATGTATCAGAGATGCAACCATAAGCATAGATATACAATAATACACAATTTTCTATTAATGAGCAAAAATGTACAAAGACTATAAAATACCGAGCGGAAGACTCACTATAATGGTGGCGGCTTATCTATGAGAAGAGATGTGATAGCTACTCGCATTCGTGAGAAGATGATCTTACAATGAGGCTCCAAAGGCCTTTTTATCATAAATAAAATCCAAAACCTTAACCTCAGAAGATGAAAAACCAACAATTTTGTGGACCCTGTTTTGGGTAGTTTGGTGTATCAACTTCCCTGGGGCATAACTTTGGCATATGATCTCTGTTTGGGGTGCACGATAGCTCGTTGGAAAGGTATTTTCGAGGCGATTCATTTTGGGAGCTCAATTAGAGCCTTCTACTATCATTGAGAAGCTTGATCCTGAAAAACCTTCATTTAGGCCCTCAAAATGGCCCTGGAAGTTAAAAACTGCTAAAAATAGTAAATTACCAAAATTGCTAGAAAACTATTTTTAGCCAGTTGGAAAAGGTGGGTGGCCACCGATATCCACCTCGATCAAAATGTCCTCGAAAATTATCTCTAGTGTCTCATCATCAATAAACATGGCAGTAGCCAAAACAATGTTATATTGCTTCACATGTTGGCACACTTGAAGAATTTAAGTAAACTACCATCCCACAATGTATTTAGTAAATTGAAATCTCCACAAGTGGTAATGTTCTCTAACTCATGCTCTCTCTCTCTCTTTCCAATTTATTAAGTTCATGATACCCACATAGTCAAGAAAATATGGCGAAGTGAGTGACATTTTTAGAAATTTATTTTTTTATTTTTGTGTGCATGTGCAAGTAGTAATGGTCTCAATTGTGTGCAAATGGTGCTAGTTTTATATTCCCTTGCATGTATGGATTAATGTGCATGGGCAAATTGAATGTAAATCAAGAATAGGAAACCCTCCATCTTGTGGGGCCTACCATGTGCCCAAAACTCAAAAAATTGAAATGCAGAATAGATAAATGATGACAATTTTAAGGTTGCGGGTTGCTTGGAATTGATTAAACTAAAATGTGATAGTCAAAACTCCCCAAAACAATAGTCAAATGAATAGAAGGAAAAATGCTCCAAATGCACAATAAATGGTAAAATGGTAAAAATAGTCCACTTTACACATATTTATTAGTTTTCACCATATCTTTTAATGTATAAATGCTTTTTTCCCTCCATTTTCTTGCCAGTTTTTTTACCTTCGTTTTTGTCCAAATCGATCCTTGAAAGGTTTGTTTGTTGTTTTGTAGGATTGAAGTACTAATGTTTGGTTTTTTTTTAGAGTGTCAACCTTTTTCTTCATTTGAGCTAAATGATTATGATCTAGCATGTAGTGATAGGACTCTTGCCAGACAATTTCTGCACCATTAGCCTAATTCTACTTTATTATGCCTTAGGGTCGATCCCCCCAAGTTGCAACACTTACTTTGCCATTTGTAGTTTGTCCCAACTTGTGTAGTAAATCCTACCTATTATGGGATGCCCTAATTAGCAGCTTGCATGCCATTTGTTGCTCATGTCATTTGTTTCTTATAGACCAAGGAGGCCCATTATCCATTCCATGACTTTGAGAAAAACTAGCATGATTCTCTCATATATTTTTGGTATGATTTTTAGTGAGCTCCCATTAGTTTTTCTTTGATTTGCATTTGTATTGCTGATTGCAGCTTATGCGTGATGCCTAATGCTCCATTGCATTTTTCCTCCCTATCCTTTTAGATATTGCATTTTCATTTATTTTTTATCCATTTGCATCAATTGCTCAAGCATTTCAAACCTAATTCCTTGGAGGAGACATGTTTATGAGTGTCCACATCTCGCACATCTCCTTTTTCTTTTATTTTCATAGGTTTTTCCATGCACTTGGAACATAGTTTCTTTCCTTGTGACACTCATCTCCTCCACTATATTATGGCATTCTTTTATTCCTTTTTAGGATATATATAAAAAGAGAGGGGGGAAGAATCGAGATATTTATGTTCATATCTTAGCGTGGTAGCACCTAGTTATCATTTCCCTTGAAAAAAGAACCTATTTTGAGTCTTTTATTTCTATAGTTGGGTGTAGTATTTCCTTAGGATTTATACCATGATTTTCTGTTAATCTTTGGACACCTCTGGTTGGTTACTCTTCCAATCTTTATGGAGTATGCCTCAATACCTCTTGCATTGATGGTTTATATCATTGGTCTCTTTTGGCATTAGTTGCTACCCAACTCATCATTGGGTCGTGCAAATGTTCAAGGGAATTTTGAGTTGATAACCTTATGTCAGCCATTCCTCAACTAACCTGATCGTCCATGTCGACCTTCCATGTATCGAGTTTTTCTCAGTTCCAATAATATATCATTATTTTTCTTCTACAAGTGTGACATGATTTATCATTACCTTCTCATTGGTGGGTCTTCTCCTATCAACGATAACACATTTCTCTATGAGATGGACTTAGAATCGGTAACACCCTCATATTTAATTTCATCATTAGTAGGTTTCCTTCTGCTTAGCGGATGACATTCATTCTTGGTTGTTGACTAAGTCATTTCCCTTACATTCAAGGAAAATACCTTTATTAACACTTTGAAATTTCTATTGTACCTTGGATTCCATTTTCATCAATGGTGGAATGCCTCACCCTTGACAATGATTTTCATTAATGGTCATTGCTTAAAGGGTCTTTCTCATGTGCTATTTTCATTTGGTGCATTTGAAGGTAGTACTCAATGGTATGTTCACTCCAATTTGGTCCAAGGCCTCAAATCAAATCATGTCCTTGTTTTGTCTCAAGTTGGTTGATGGGGGATGCCTTAATGCCCTCCTTCTAGCAAATCTCATCCTATCGACTTCGACTCATTTCTTTGGGATTAAGATTTAGAGACCTTTAAAGTAATTGGGACTTATCATGACATTTACTTTATTTGATTGAAATACTTATCATTGAATTATAAAGGTTTTGTTTGTTGGCATGTGTGCAAGTTATAAAGGAAGGGTAGTGCTGAAGACTTTTCCTTGACCAAAGTTTCTCATTACAATCAAACCTCAACTGGAATTACCAAGTGTGTCTTCTTCTATATTCTCTTTCATTAATCTATTTGTCTTGCATGAACCCTAGGGAAAGTAAGATTATGTTCTATCTAATTATCTATCAGAAAGATTCCCAACCCACTCTTTGGAGGTCTACATCCATTGTGTTTAATTTACCCCTAATAGACGTCCCTTAACATGTTTTTGATTCTCTAAATATTGATTTCATGCTCACTTCACACAACATGAAGTGGTAGCTCCCATCGGTTTAATGACATTTTAGGCAATCGTTAAATCAACATTTTGGGAGAGATGAAAATCCCACACTTGTCTGCATATTGACCTGCAAGATTGCAAGTATACCAATGTTCTTCACTGAGGATGTCGATATAGAGACATTTACAAAACGACGTCAAACCTAAAGTAAATTAAAATGAGACATTTTTTTTTGAAAGACCCGATCTCAACATGTAATTGATGAAACAACATCATATAAATGTAATTTCTTGAGCCCAAATGTAACAGTGACACCTATGTATCTCATTTTCTTAACTTAACCATTAACAATATGATATTTAGGTATTTTGTAGTTTCAATCAACTATAATCTTAATTAAAATTAAATTACATTGAACCAAAAATCACTTGTCATTTTTTTTAAGAAAACAAACAAAAAGATTCCTATAAATTCCATGCTCCACCTCACTTCCATCCGAATGTGACTAATTCTACCTTTAAAAGTTGCAATACATCTCCAACACTCACTTCCTTGGAAAGTTCTTTAAGATGATTTATTTTTACATTCATGATGAAACCTCGTTTTCCTTGAGCATTCTTCGTGATTTTTTTTTTTCCATTAATGACAAAACATTCTTTCTAAATTTTTATTGAAAAATTATTTGATTTTCAATTTATATGGTTGACATTCTTGCGTATCATGCAATCCTACTTCTATGGTACTATGAAATGACAGAACTATGTGAATTGAATGGAAACTATCTCACAATCATCATCATTGCAACTTGTCTCACACTTTTCTAAATTGTTGGCGATAATAATTACCTTTTTCAAGCTCAATTATGTGTTGATCATGGTTTATTTAACCTAAAATCCAAACAACGTTATTCTTTGATTTATTCCCGTAATGCGGTTCTCGTGAACGTTAAGGTTTCACTTGACTCGTATGAAAATTGAAAAATCAATTTGTGACACTATCTTGGATTGTTGTCTAGAAACAAAAGAGGGTATTAGTTATGTGACTTAACTCACTCCTCTCAATATGTCCTATTTGTATTTGCACACCCTTTGAACATTAAATAAAGAAATGACAAAGTAGGGTTCTATCTAGTACATAAACTTATACATTTATCATGAACATAAAGAAATAAATAAACTTATACATTTATCATGAACATGAAAAAATAAATGACAAAGTAGGGTTAGATCTAGCCCATAAATATTTATACATTTATCTTGAATTATGAGTTCTCTCATCCATGACTCATTTTTTGGGTTGGAATTTCAAAACCAATGAGCTCGTAAAATTTGATTGTTTTCCAACTTCAATGATCGTTCTACATGTTTTAACCAAAAATGTTGATGGTTATTAAAAAAATAAAACGTATTTGATGGGCAAATTGGTCTTTGATGGGCTAATGGCCCCTCAAATTCCATCTCTGCTCCTCTCTATCACTTTAATGTTTAACATGAACATTGTAGTAAGTAATTTTTTCATCTTCTAAGATTTTAGATGACATTGAATGTTCAATTAACATAATCACAAAGGTTATTGCGTGCGAGGGAGACCTCCCAAAGTTTGAAGGAGGGTGGCTTTGTCAATCCACCTATAGGAGGGGTAGTTACACAAATGCACATCTTCACGTTTTGGGAAGAGAAAATTTGTACATTTATGGTCACACATGCACAACTTCACCAATATGCATGTTTGGACAAGAATACACACTTTCACTCCTAAGGTATGAACTTAATTAAATATGAAATAAATTGATGAATATGTTTTTAATACCACACCTATGTAATAGGCTCAATGAGACCACATGATCTCAACAAGACTTTTGTTCACTTACATGTATAATTGAATCCAATCTACAACCCAGTGTGCTAGAGATGTTGTCACAAATATACATACATGAGTAATGCTTATGTCATTATATATTGAAAAAAAAGTAATATTTTTTTTTTTAGGTTAGTTGAGGTTTGAATAGAAAACATCAAGAGTGTCTTAAGAGTGCATTCTATCGCTAATTAATCTACACCCAAGGATAAAAAAATAATATTTATAAATAATAATAATACTATATGTGAACCAAATATATATAACAAAAATAAATGTAACTCTCTATATAAAAGAGAAATTTAATATAAACTCTTAATATAAAAATATAGAAAGATATAATATAAATATAAATACCACATATATTTAAAAAATATATACTATAATTAAAACTATTGTTTAATTATGTTTTTTATGATAAAGAATTTAAAAAAAAATTAATATAAATTATTAATATAAAAATATAGAAAGATAAAAAGATACAATATAAATATAAATACCACATATATTAAAAAAATAATATTATTATCATTAAAACTATTTTTTTAATTATTTTTTTTATAATAAATAATTTGATCTCTTTAAACTTTGATAAATCCAAAATTAACATGGATCTAATCAAACCTTTACACCACTATAAATTATAGTGTGTGGAATCACTTTCACAATGCATAATTTTCCCTTTAATCCTGCAAGATCAATGACCTTTTAAATCTACAAAGAATCAATTGTTAATAATTTTACATCGATTACTTAAATTGCAATTTTAAAGTTTTTATAAGATTCAAATACTAATATCCTAATATAATAATGAAAGTATTGTTTAAGGAGATAGGGAGAAAAGGAGTAGGCATGAAATGACTAGATGACATAAATATTTATTACAATAATATTGAAGAAAGTGAAAGCAACAATAAAACTTCAAAGTTTTTTGTCAATAAAATATCAGATAAATAAGATTTAAAATTTAAAATTAATCATTATTTTTTAAAACTTTAGAAAAATGGATGTATATTTTATGGTCAACCATGAATTAATAGAAAGTCAAACCTAACTCAACACTATATACCATGCCTATAGACAAATATAATAAGATTTTTTTTTTTATCCTGTAATATAACCCGTCATGCTTTTGGCTTTGAAATTTGTTAGTGATCCGACAAATATATTCATAATCTTCATATCAATAAGTAGAATTTTTTTATCCTCATGTACTATATAGTATTATTAGTATATGCCCTCGGGCTTTTCGCTAATGGCCTCACGGGAGTACCATCGTCCAAATGCTCCATCACTGTCTTTTTATATTGGAACATTTCAGTCAAATTTCACTATCCGGACGGACGGACGGCCACCTTTCCAGTAATTTTGGATTGAATATATCTGGCGCTCGGAGATGCACACGTTTAAAGCAATTTTGGTAACAGAAAATTTCTGTCACAAAGTTACGCCAACGCCAACGCCACCAAGATTATTCCGTAGTCTGTTGCAAAACATCGACTGTACATCCACTATCAAATCGTATGCCACACGAACCCTCAAGGTCGACAAACACGCAACAACAAAAGTTAAGGCACGCCGCACGAGGATCATTATAAACGCGCGTTTGTGGAGGCGTTTCTGTCCTCTATCCAGACAAGAAGATAACACCGAATTTGCCCTCACTAGAGCGACAGAAAATCCGTGAAGCTTCAGAGATGGTGACCGTTGTTAGGATAAATTTCCCCGGGCCAAGCGTTCCG
>JZKD02S0845953.1:5199-17312 GCA_000966675.3 Picea glauca | reverse complement strand
CAACTCAATGTATTTAATAAGCTTGGCGCCACCCTCGTCTTCATATCTCGAATGGAGGACAACATTCAACGCGCTTCTGGGTAGGCTCGACAGTTCCCTCATGTAGGTTTAATGGATCTCTCAGTGAGCCATGGCAGATGGACGGCGATGGGTAAGGGAGGTATGTGCAAGGTCACTTCAGCTCCCTTGGTGCCTCTCCATTTCCTCTGGGTATGTTATGGTTCCTCCCACTTTGATAAACTATTGCATTTGGGATTTTCTCTTGTCATTCTCTTCACTCTGCGCTTTCTCAAGCTGTGTCCAGTCTGGTTTCCCTTCATCGCCATGCCACGAGAGTGTGGTAAGACCAAGAGGGTGCCTTCTTGGTATAGTTATGCAGCCAGGTAGCGTATGCAACACACCCGAACCTTAAATCTCTTTTAAGGGGTGGGGCATCATTTTTCATTTTCCTTAACTATCTCAAATCCTAGTTCCTGGATTTATATCACATCCTTCTCGTCCATCACTACCAAACCACTGCCTTCATGCTCAAAACCGAGCTCCAGGATGGACTTAATCTCCCTCTATAATATTAACGGTAGAGGTATTCGGTGCTTCGGTACTATGACATTTTATGCCTCTTCGTTATCTACGCACGAGACCACCCAGAGTCCCAAACTTCCAAAGTCCCGTAAGCTTGCCACGTGACTACGACCTTCAGGCCTTTTGGTCCCTTTACAATACTACTCCCAAATCCTCCGAAGCCTCGAAGTCTCGGACTCCCGGAGTTCCGGTCACTTCGCCAACTACTTTGACTAGGTGGGCACATACCAAGAGCTGACACATGGAAGGGTTGGGGCTGACACGTGTCACGTCCCAATGAGCATATAGTGTTTGTGATACACACAAATTTAGGTGACAAATGGCACATCGAATATGGGTCCACATCACCCTGGTGACGTTAGATTGCCACGTCACACTAGACTGATAACCTTCTAACATCTCCCAGATTTCACGGTCGAGATCCGACCACGTAAATCCAGAGATCTACAGCTCTCGCTACTTCGTGAATTCGTCGTTCAGGAGTTTATTGACACACCACTCCCCAAATTCCCTGGAGTAGCCAATCTCTAGACTAGAGGATCTATCAACACGTGTCCCTATATATCGACGACTGAGAGGGATGCCGAGATATATGGTCCACATTACTTCGCAGGTCCGTCCTTCAGGGGTTTTGACGTTACAACATCCTTGTTCTCCCGAAGCAGTCAATGCTAGGCTGACTTCATCGTAGATCCGACAACTAGGAGATAAAGCAAAGGATCCCTAGATCAACGGTCCTGGTCACTTCACGAATCTAGCCTTTGGGGGTTTTGGCTTCACTGCCACTCCATTTTCCCGAAGCAGGACTTGGTCGAAGTACCATGTGCATGTCCCTCCTCCTAAATGATCGGATGGTAGGCGGGGCTTCAAATGATCTCCCCAAATCTATGACTCTCCTTTACTTCATAACTTCGGCGTTCAGGGAGTTTGATGCTATATCATCTCCATCCTCCTGGAGTAGAACTTCATCGAATTTATATCAGTGTAGATCAGATGACTAAAAGGACCCCCGAACATTCTTGATCAGTTGTTCATGCTACTTCGCCATGGGTAGTTGGATCCCGGTTTAGACGGTAAGATAGGTTCACCTAACCACTAGGGAAACCGTCCATTTTCGGTCAACTTACCGGTAACCGAATCTCCTGGTTACCTTTGACCAATTTAATAATACTCCAAAGTCTCGGAATTTCGGAGATCCAAATCCATGAGGACTTAGCTCCCTTAGGCTTAGCCTGAGGTTCCTAGGTGTTAGTCATATGGGTCCTCCCGAATGGAACTCGTCCACTCATCTTCCAAACGAAAAGATCTCCCCTTTCAAGACTTGAACCTCATTATCCTTCTTAAGCTCTATCATGAAATGGTTAAGGACTTGGGCATGAAATCACAGTTGCACAACAAGGAGTCTGAGAGAGATATCCTCTTCAGATGGACAGGGCCAGATTGACGCGATATCTCCTAATCGGTCGTCCTACAGGCTTATGTCCCAAGACGCCTCAATGGCTAAGTTGGGGCATACAGACTATCAGTCAGAAGCATACATTCACAAGGAGATAAATGCATACACATATCATGACCATTCCACACATAAACCATTTATAGGTAGATATATAAACACATGCATTCATACATTGTTTCAGTTCAATACACAAAGTATGAAAATAATTATCAGAACCAGAAGACGTGATGCGACTACCGAAAGGGGTACCCATTTCCACTCAACCATAGGCTCAGTCACTCCTAACAGATTTACCACTGGCCACCCCCGAGCTAGACCATGATGCTTTCAGATTGAATCTTTTATTTCGACTCAACGAAAGTTAGGGACGAAGGTTACTCTTCTTCTCCCGACAGAGGAATGGATGAAGGTGACTCTCCTTCTCCTGGCTCAGTAATAGATAGGGACGAAGGTTACTTTCCTTCTCCCGACTTAGTAATAGATAGGGACAGATGTTACTTTCCTTCTCTCGGCTCAGTCTTTATTTCATGCACTTTCCACATTGTTCCTCTACTCACCAAGCCTTCCTTTCTTTCCTTTCTCAGCAAGATTGTGTGTGTCCCATATTCCCAGTTTGTGGTCAAGTTTGAAAGCCTTATACATGGGCACTCAACCCCATCCCCTCATTAACTCTTGAGGAGGTATTCCCACCTACCAACCTGACTGTAATTCATTCATGGGTTAGAGGGTTGTTCTAATCTTGAGCAATTAAATCCAACAAAGTACTGGTCTGGTGGACGTTAACGCAACCATTCCTGGTCCCCTTCATCATCTCTTTCATAGCATTTGTGGTCTCTCTTAGCACACCCCCCTTCTAGCAATCATGCAACACTTATCCATTTTCTAGTAAATAACATAATTTACATTCATTGACCTTTTATACAAAGGCCCATCAAATCAAACGTTCACACATATTGAGTTTTCCATAGTCTCTTGGCCAATATAGTTATATTTACAAAATGGGGGAAACAGGGGTGTTACAATCCCCTCCCACTTAAAGTAACATCGGCCTCTATGTTCTATCTGTCAATGTGATCTGTATATACAGAAGTAAGCAAAAATGGATATGCATGTCTCATGGCATCCTCCATTTCCCACGTGGCCTCATCTAGGCCAAAGTGTTTCCACTGCACCTTTACCTGTGCAATGGTTTGGTTCCTGAGTGAGGTTTCCTTCCTGTCTAGTATGCATTGAGGTTGTGGCAAGAATTCTCCCTCCGCCTCCACTTGAATCATGGACTAGTCAATTATATGATTAGAATCATGCACATATTTCTTCAATAATGAAACATGGAAAACATTATGTGCCTTCATTGTGGGAGGGAGTGCTAGCCTAGCCTATAGGTTATAGGTCCCACTCTATATAATATTTCAAAGGGTCCACAATACTGGGGTGCCATCTTGGCACAAGCTCTCGTCCTCAAGGAACTCTTCCTGGGCCTAACTCTGAGATATACATGGTCTCCTATCTTGAACTCTATGGGATTTCTCTTTCTATTGGCGTAACTCTTCTGTCTATCTTGAGCACTTTTCATATTTTTCTTTATCTGAATCACTTGTTGTTCCATTTCTTTCATCATGTCAGGTCTGATTGTAATTCTATCCACTGGATTACTCCAACATATCGAAATCTTATATTGTCTACCATAGAGAGCTTCAAAAGGGCTCATCTTCAATGACTCTTGATAACCGTTTTTGTAGGAAAATTCTATCAAAGGCAGGTAGTCTTCCCACTTCTTAGGATGATGCATTACATGCATCCTTAACATGTATTATAATATCTGGTTTACTCTTTTTGTTTGTCCATCATTTTGAGGGTGATAGGATGTGCTAAACAACAATTTAGTTTCAAGACCAACCATTAAGGACTTCCAAAATCTTGAAGTGAATTTTGTGTCTCTGTCTGATACAATATCCCTAGGCATGCCATGCAGTCTAAATATATTCTTCATGAAGATGTTGGCAATATCTATTTCCTTACAAGTTGACTTGATAGGAACGAATTGAGCAAACTTTCTCAATTTTTCCACCACTACCATGATGGCATCATTTTGCTTGGCTGATTTTGGTAATCCGGTGATGAAATCCATGGAGATGGTTTCCCATTTCCATTCTGGAATTGGTAGAGGTTGTAACAACCATGTCGGGTGTCGGTGTTCTTCCTTAACTTGTTGGCATTCCAGGCATTTAGCTAGATATTTAGCTATGTCCTTTTTCAATCTAGTCCAATAGAATTGTTTCTTGGTGGTTGTGATCATTTTCTGATAACCTATGTGACCAGTATATGGTCTCTTGTGTAGTTCATCCATTATGAACCTCTTCAATTCGTCACAACTTGGAATATACAATATGTTTCTGTAGGTCAATAGGCCTTCATCAGGCATATGATAGCCTTCATACCTTATCCATGTGGGATCTTGCTTTAGGTATGATGTCACGGTCTTGAAAAATGCATCTGTTTCTTGTGCACTCATGAGTCTCTCTCTGACGTCTATTTCATAGGTGCTCACTACTACCAGGTGAATCATTTTCATACTTCTGCTAAGGGCATTGACCACCCTATTTTCCTTTCCTTTGATGTGATTGATTTCGAAATCAAACTCACTAAGGAGAGCCATCTACCTAGCTTGCCTAGCATTGAATTTTGGTTGATCAAACAGGTGCCTCAACCCACAATGGTCTGTCATAAGTACAAATATCCTACCCAGGAGGTAATGCCTCTACATTTTTAAAGCATACACTATGGAAGCCAACTCTAGATCATGGGCCACATAATTAATTTTGTGCTCATTCAATTTTCTGGATTCGTAGAAAACCACACATCCTTCTTGCATAAGGACTCCTCCGAGTCCTTCCTTATAGGAATTTGTACACACGAGGAATTCATTATAGGGTGTGCAATATTCAGTACATGTGCATGGTTTAGAAGGTATTTTAGTTCTTAAAATATTTCTTCACGTTCTGATGTCCAAGTGAATTTAACCCCCTTTTTCTGAAGGGCGGTGATGGGACAATGAATCTTGAAAAATCCTTTTATGAACCTTCTATAGTATCATGCTAAGCCCATAAAGGATATGATATCAGATACATCCTTTGGGGTAGGCCATTCCATGATATATCTAATCTTGTCAGGGTCTACTGCTACTCCTTCTTCAGAAATAACATGGCCTAAGTAATGGACTTTCTTTTGGAAGAAGTCACGCTTGGTAAACTTAGCATAGAGATGATGCTCTCTTAGTACTTGAAGCACTAGTTTAATATGTTCTCCATGCTCTTCTCCATTATTGGAGTAGATTAGGATATCATCAATGAAAATCAATACAAATTTGTCTAGGAATTTGCTGAGTACATTATTCATCAAGCACATAAAAGTGGCAGGAGCATTGGTTAATCTAAATGGCACCACCACAAATTCATAGTGACCATACCTTGTCCCGAAGATAGTTTTGTGGATGTCTTCATCATTGATTCAGACATGATGGTATCCAGACCTTAAGTCAATTTTGGATAAAATGGAAGCATCCTTTAACTGGTCAAACAAGTCATCGATCCTTGGTAAGGGATACTTGTTATTTATAGTTGTCTATAGTTTATGCATAGTGGGAGTGTGCCTTCTTTGTTTTTCACAAATAAGGCTGGTGCTCCACATGGAGACACGTTGGGCTAGATGCATCCTTTATTCATCATCTCCTTTAGTTGTATCTTGAGCTCAATTAGCTCTGGTGTACTCATACTATAGGGTGTTCTAGACACTGGTACTACTCCTGGTGCAAGTTCTATCGAGAAGTCAATGTCTCTTCTTGGAGGTAGACCCAGTACCTCTTCTGGAAACACGTCTTTATACTTTCTTAATATGGGGTGGTCCTCTAGGTTTGGTTTATAATTCTCAACAGATTCCCACACCTATATTGCATATAGGGGACATTCATTTTTGCAATACTTTTTCATTTGAAGGGTTGATATTTTTTTCACTGAGACATGATTCTGAATCCCTTGGAGGATTATTTTTCTCCCTTCTTCATTTTCACACTTCAAGGTTTTATGGTAACAGTCCAACTTAGTTTTATAAGTGGTAAACTAGTCCATACCAATCAACAGGTCATAATACCATAGGGGAATTATGTTAAGGGTTTCTTGGGTGGGAAATCCATCCATAATAAATTGGCAAGATGGTATGACCTCAACTACTTTTCTTTTGGTTCCAATGTCTAGTTGTACTAACCATGGCTTAACATGTCTAACTGGTTGTAGTTTACACTTATCAACAATCTAAGGGGCCACATAACTCAAATTAGAACCAAGGTCAATTAAAATGGAAACTAAATGGTTGGTGATCATACCTTCCATGTCCACCATTGAATCTTGGTGGTCAGCTTGTTTATTATCCAAGGCTGCATAAATCTATGGAATGCTCCTAGACACATCATTGACTGCGGTAACTTCTTGGATGCTGTATATTCTCTTGTTGTTATGTTTTCTATCTGGACAATCTCTCAACAAATGTTCTTCTCCACAACCCCAACTTTTCAAGGGTTCTCTCTTTGGGTTATCAGTTTTTCCTGGGGTTGTTCAAAAAGGTTTATTTCCACTCTGAGAGGGGAAATTCTATTGATACACACTTTTAGTAGGAAGTCTCATCCTAGATTCCTTCCCATAGTTCCTAAATCTTGAGTATTTAAACCCCTTCTTCTTGAATCTCGAGCTACTCTTCTTCTTCTAGTCCTTGCAAGGTTTTCTCTGACCCCTGAACTATTTGTATCAATACCTTGCCTTTTGGATAGTATCTTCTAAGGTATTTGGCTCACCAAACTCAATCCTATCCCGGTACGATCGATGTAACCCACTAATAAATCGCCGCACTTTTACTTTTTTATTACCTTATCATCTCAAGGAATTTATTGATATATTCCTCTATGGTGAGTTGTCCCAACTTGAGTCCATAGAAATCCTTAGTCTTCCCATCAAAGTATTTCTTTGACAAATACTTCTTCTTGAAGTGTTCCTCAATTTTTTTCCATGATAGGTCCTTCTCATGGCTTCCTTTCACATTCCTAAGATATCCCCACCAAATGGAAGCCTTCCCATTTAGGTTGAAGATGGTTATTCAAGCCTTCAAGTTTTCATAGTGGTCATGGACTCTGAAGTAATTCTTTAAACCAAGCAGCCAATCTTCTGCCTCTTCCCCTTTCTTAATCTCTCCATCGAAAGAGGGTGGTTTGGCTTTCTTGAATTCTTTAGAATCATGACTTTTGGAAAGCTTTCGCTTCTTTCCTTTCCTTTAGTAATGTGAGCGATTTTTTCTACTAGAAGATCCCTCAAAGTTTCCAGTTTCCTCTCCAGAGGACTCTCCCGATGAGTGTCCCCTGCCTCCAAGCTAGGCCTTCCTCGAGGTACTCCTCCTAGTGTGGCCACTTATGGGACCACATTTTCGTATCTTGGGTGGGCTTTGAATTCTCTTTGTATGTCRTCGGTCCACATGACTGGTTGCGGGTCCATGCTGCAGCTGCCTCTGTATACYGGATAAGCTCTGCAACAAGACTGCATTAATTTCCATTTGTTTTTCTTKCTCCTTGATCAATCTCTTGTTTTCGGCCTTGCAACTCTGTAATTTGGCCATGAGGCTCCTTACAGTTTCATCCAGATCCGAAGGGGTTTCCATTGCCCTCCTTTCATATTATTCTYTGTCTCTATTGTGGGAGCCATCCTCCACTTCATGGCATGTCACCATCCTTTATACTTGTAGTTTCCCGTGATTCACTCACTTCTTGAGTGCTGACAAAAAAATCACTGTTAGCCAATGGTATATTAGTTCATAGACAACACACAGTTCATATTTCTTAAATACAGACACACACAGTAGAAAGTTTCATTCTTTTCTTCAATAAAAGTATAACCAGACTCTTTAGGGAAGAAGCAAGATAGGGCGTCACCCTTAAAAGTCCTTTAAATAAGGTTCTTACGCGACTCGTCCATGAGCCCAAGTAGGCCAAGCGTTGTAACCATGCTCTAATACCAATTTGTAACACACCCGACCCTTAAAGTTATTTTAAGGGGTTGAGCATCATTTTTCATTTTCCTTAACTATCTCGAATCCTAGTTCCTAGATTTCTATCACGTCTTGCTCGTCCATCACTACCCAACCACTGCCTTCATGCTCAAAATCGAGCTTCGGGCTGGACTTATTCTCCCTCTATAATATTAGCAGTAGAGGTATTCGATGCTTTGGCGCTTCGACGCTTTAGCACTTAGATGCTCCAACGTTTTATGCCTCTTTGCTATCTATGCACGAGACCACCCAGAGTCCTGAAATTTCGAAGTCCCGTAAGCTTACCACGTGACTCTGCCCTTCGAGCCTTTTGGTCCCTTTACAATACTACTCCCAAATCCTCCGGAGCCTTGAAGTCTCAAACTCCAGGAGTTTCGATCACTTCGCCAACTACTTTGACTAGGGAGGCATGTACCAGGGGCTGACACATGGAAGGGTCGGGGCTGACACGTGTCACGTACCAATGATCATATAGGGTATGTGATATGCACAAATCTAGGTGACACGTGGCACATCGAATGTGGGTCCACGTCACCTCGGTGACATTGGCTTGCAACGTCACACCAAACTAATAGCCTTCTAACATCTCCTAGATCTCACGGTCGAGATCCAGCCACATAGATCCAAAGATCTACAACTCTCGTTACTTCTTGAATTCGGCGTTCGAGAGTTTATCGACACACTGCTCCCCAAATTTCCCAGAGTACCCAATCTCTGGAGTAGAGGATCTATCAACATGCATCCCTTTATATTGACGGATGAGAGGGATCCAGAAGGACCCTGAGATCTACAGTCCACATTACTTTGTAGCTCCGTCCTTTGGGGGTTTTGACGTTACAACATCCTTGTTCTCCCGAAGTGGTCAATGTCGGGATGACTTCATCGTAGATCCAACAGCTAGGAGAGAACTCGAAGGATCCCTGGATCAACAATAATGATCACTTTGCGACTCCATCCTTCGAGGGTTTTGGCTTCACTGCCACTCAATTTTCTCGAAGCGGGACTTCGCCGAAGTACCATGTGCAGGTCCCTCCTCCTAAATGATCAGACATTAGGTGGGGCTCTGAACGATCTCCCCAAATCTACGGCTCTCCTTTACTTCATAACTTCGACGTTCAGGGAGTTTGATGCTATAGCATCTCCATCCTCTCAGAGTAGAACTTCGTCGAAGTTATCTCAGTGTAGATCCAACGGCTGAGGGGACCCCTGAAGATTCTTGATCAATGGTTCACGCTACTTCACCATGGGTAGTTGGATCTCGGTTTAGAGAGTAAGATAGGTTCACCTAACCACTAGGGAAATCGTCCATTGCCAGTCAACTTACCAATAACCAAATATCCCGGTTACATATGAACAATTTAAGATTAGTAAGGTCGACAATACTCTGAAGTCCCGGACTTCTAGAGCTTCGAAGCCAGGAGGACTTAGCTCCCTTAGGCTTAGCCTGAGGTTCCTAGGTGTTGGTCATATGGGTCCTCTCGAACGGAACTCATCCAATCATCTTCCAAACAAAAAGTTCTCCCCTTTCAAGGCTTGAACCTCGCTATCCTTCTTGAGCTCTATCATGAAATGGTTAAGGAATTAGGCATGAAATCTCGGTTGCACAACAAGGAGTCTGAAAGAGATATTCTCTTCAGACGGACATGGCCAGATTGACACAATATCTCCTATCTCGGCTATCCTATAGGCTTATGTCCCAATATGCCTAAAGGGCTAAGCTGGGGCATACAAACTATTAGTCAGAATCATAAGTTCACAAGGAGATAAATGCATACACATATCATGATCGTTCCACATAGAAACCATTTATAGATACATATATAAACACATGCATTCATCCATTATTTCAGTTCAATACACAAAGTATGAAAACACTTATCGGAACCAGAAGATGTGATGCAACTGCTGAAAGGGGTGCTTGTTTCAACCCAACTATAGGCTCAGTCACTCCTAACGGATTTACCACTAGCCACCCCCAAGCTAGACCACAATGCTTTGAGATTGAATCTTTTCTTTCGGCTCAACAAAAGTTAGGGACGAAGGTTAATCTCCTTCTCCCAGCACAATAATAGATAGGGACGAAGGTTAATCTCCTTCTCCCAGCCTAGTAATAGATAGGGACGAAGGTTACTCTCCTTCTCTTGGCTTAGTCTCTATTTCCTGCACTCTTCGTAGTCTTCCTCTACCCACCACACCTTCTTTTATTTCCTTCCTTAGCAAGATTGCATGTGTCCCAAATTCCCAGTCCATGGTCAGGTCTGAAATCCTTACAAATGGGCACTCTGCCCCATCCCCTCATTAACTCTTGAGGAGGTCTTCCCACCTACCAACCTGACTGTAATTCATTCCTAGGTCAGAGGGTTGTTATGATCCTGAGCAATTAAATCCAACAAAGTACTGGTCTAGTGGAGGTTAACGCAACCATTCTCGGTACCCTTCACCATCTCTTTCATAGCATTCGTGGTCTCTCTTATCACACCCCCCTTCCAGCAGTCATGCAACACTTATCAATTTTCTAGTAAATAAAAAAATTTACATTCATTGAGCTTTTATAGAAAGTCCATCAAATCAAACATTGACACATATTGAGTTTTCCATAGTCTCTTGGCCATTATAGTTATATTTACAAACTGGGGGAAACAAGGGTGTTACAACGTCGCATAATTATACACGGGCTCTCCCATGCTTCTTCAACCTCACTGATTTGTTGTGATAGGGAGAAAAATTCGCCTCCAATGGCCTATGTAGAGGAGGAAATTCTAAAAGAGACAATTATTGTTATGTCAGATTCCCTTCTCTACACAGTCCCAGAGTCCCAAGACCCACCTAGCACCAGTCAATCTTCCTCTGCTACAAGTCATGCAATGGAAGGGGCGACTTATATAATTCAGGTAAAGAGATCGTTGGAAAACTACCCAATAGAGCCTCCATCGCCCTCCGCAGCTCTGGTCTGAGACTCACAATCTACTTTCCTCCTTGTGCTAGAACATCTGAAGCTCATCTTCGAGATGCAAAGGGATATGATGGAACAACTTCACATGAAAAATTTACTCATAAGTAGACTCGACATTCTGTTTGAAGCGCTCTCGAACTCATAAAGTCAACGATGATGCTCGACTTGCATGCAACCATATATCTTCACACCTCAAGGCGACACTCAAGGAAGCACAGGTTTTACTAGCTCTTTTGATGTTTAATCCTTTAAGCTCTCTGCACTTCTTTTGCAAAAAAAATAGTGAATTTTCCATACCCTTGTTAAGATTTCTCATTGCAGGTTCAGACACTTCTGTCACCATGCCACCCTACCACGTGTTTTGGTTTCCAAATATTTGGCTGAACAGGTGGGGGATTTTTTTTTTTAATGATACATCTAGAATAGAAGGGTGCCATCTATTTCGGTTTCCACTTGTTTGGCGGAACAGGTGGAAGCCCTCTAGACACGACTTTGTTATGTATGATCACAATAGTTTTTTGAGGAATCAAAACTTTTTATTTACCAAAAAAAAAATTCAATGGAAGTAAAAATATCTCTATATATATGAAGAAGAGAAATTTGAAATATAAAAAGATAAAAAGAGATATTAAAAATATAATATTTATATAGAAATATTGTTGCATCACAATGATCTAATTCTAATTCTATATCGGTTTCTAAAAATATAAATAATATTTATAATAGATAATAATAATGATCATAATATCATATGTTAGTCAAATATAAATACAAATTGAAATAAAAATATTTCTTTATATTATAAAAAAAAAGAGATTTGAGATTTGATATATAGAGATTAAAAATGGATACATGGATTTTATCCTCGTGGAAGGTCAAGTTCCTTTAGGTGGAATAAAAAGACATCACAAAACTTATACCTCATATTCAAATAAAGAACTAGATCCTTATAAGATTTTCAATATGTGGTCTTCCTACTCACACTTAGTCGCTATAGTTCTTTGTGGAGAGAAATGTCAAGAACTTAGAAAAAAAAAA
>JZKD02S0845841.1:181533-231454 GCA_000966675.3 Picea glauca | reverse complement strand
AGAAATTAGAAGTGGGTTAACCCTAAAATAAGGAAAGTGGGCAAAGTGACCTAGAAGATGTTTTTAAGGAAGCTACTTAGAGAGTATAAATAAGAGGCAATGCTCTCTCATTTTAGATCACACTTGAGAATATTTAATATCTATAGGTTTCTGAGGTAACCAAAGGATATCTAAGACGAATTTCTAAGGGAAGGTGAAGAAAAGAAGACTGAATTTCAAGGAAGGATAAATTTTCTTTTGATGATGATTTCTAAGGTATGTTATTTACAAGTCATCTTACCATTTTTGCAATAACTTTTTCTATAGAATGATTCAGACCATGAAATTTCTATTCCATTGAGGAAACATATCCAAGTATCTGTGGTAAAAAAATCAGGTTGTGGGTCATTTTATTTTTGGAGTTACACTCCGTGGAAAATAGGGTTTGTGGTTAGTCCTGAAACTAGTATAAAACAAGTGTTTCGGATAAAAACGTCATAACTTATTCATAACATATCCAAATTCAGTAAGAAAACATGTTTTGGTTGGATTACAGTCTATAATATTTTTTGTAGCAGTTTCAGATCAATTTAACAAATATTTCGTACAAGACACTCTCTCTAGAATAAGACAAAATTCAACAAGGTATGCCATTTTTTTCTTTTTTGAGAGGTTCCAAGTAGTGACACCTGGAGGAATTGCATAAAACATACCGAAGAACATTGTGTATCAATTTCATATATTTATTCATTATAGGTACAAAGTTATGATTATTTCAAGTTATGGTTGTTGACTAATCCAAAACTAGTCATGTAACACTAAATAAAAGTTTGATGAAAATTCTAGTCTCTTGTTGTTAAAGTTAAGGAAGGTTTGCAGGTATGTGATCATATACACCAAGTCTATTACAAAGTTACAAATCATATTTGGATGATGAAATTAATGAGGGTTTTTTTTTAAGTTACATGTTGTGTACATGGTTGAGACAAGTAGTTGATGAGTTGGCACATACATGAGGTGTATAGTTGATGATGTTGGTACATATTGATGAATCATAGTTTATGAGTAGTTGACACATGATTGGTACATACTTGGTACATGGTTGGTTGCACTTTTATATGGTACAGGTTGATTACAGGTTATTTGGTACAGGTTGGTGCATGGTTGATGCACTTATTTATGGTACCTGTTAATTACAGGGTGAGGTACAGGTTAATGCATGGTTCAGGTTTATTTGTATAGGTTTACATCGGTATATCTCATAGTGATAATGTGACAGTGGTTCCATTATTCTACTTCTACTTCAGGGCAGTTGGACGGGGCAAGGATAGGTGGTTGTAGCCACCTTCCGGTTGTAGCCGAAGAACATAGGGGGTTGTGGCCTCTTTATGGTTGTAAACAGAGAATTGAGGAGTTGGAGATTCCCTCAGGTTGTAGCCTAAGAAAATAAGGGGTTGGAGCCCCCTTCCAATTGCAGCTGGAAAAAAAAAGAAGTTGGTGCTTCTAATGAATGTCATTCTTCAAGACATATAAGAAAAAACATTGATCCGGATTATTTTTAGCATGAAATGAGAGTGGAGATATAACAAAGAAATGCAAAGAGATATCACAAATATTCAATAATATAATAGAAATTTAACAGATATGCAACCATAAACACAGATATACAGTAATACATGATTTCTATTAATGAAAGAAATGTACAGAGACTGTAAAAATACAGAGTGAAAGACTCGCTAAAATGGTGGTAGCTTATCTCTGAGAAGAGATGTGACAGCTACTCACATTTGCAAGAAGATTATTACAATGAGGCTCTGAAGGCCTTTTTAAAATAAACCGGAATGCCAAAAACCCTAGACATCCAAAAACCTAACCCTAGGAGATGAAGCGCCAAAAGTCATGTGGGTCTCGTTTGGGTAAGTGAGTACATCAACTTCTTGGGGTCGTAACTTTTGCATACGATCTTCGTTTTAGGCGTGTGATAGCTCATTAAAAAGGTATCGTCGAGGAGATTCATTTTTAGGGCTCAATCATTATTTCAACTATTATTGAGAACCCCGATCTCGAAAAACCTTCATTCGGGCCCTCAAAATGGCCCTGGAAGTTAAAAACTGCTAAAAATAGTAAATTGTCAAATTTGCCAGAAAACTATTTTGAGCCAGTCGGAAAAGGTGGATGGCCACCGATATCCACCTAGATCAATCCTCCATATTTAGAAAGCAATGGTCTCCATTGCATTGAGTTCCCGAGGGAGAGAAAAAGAGTTTGTTGAATCTGCATCTTGGTGAGTTGCTTGCCTTGTTGGAGACGTCGCGTTGCTCAGTTTGTGGAAGTATGTCACGAACCTGTTGAGGCTGAGGCTGTTCAACAAGTTGAGCTACATGAGAGGACGATGTGAAAAATGAATCTTTGTGCTTTGTTGCAACCTTGTCGACCTGTTTCTATTGGATAGAAGATGTTTGGGGCGAAGTTGTAGTGGTTGCAGTGTCCTTTTGTTCCCCTTTTGAACAGATTGTAAAGAAGCTAAATTTTGTAGTATGAGATACTTCCTTGTGATAATTTTTAGGTGGAACAATAGTTGGAACTACCTCTGGTATTTTGTAGAGATGACCCCCGAAAGTAACAATGACACTACGGGGTCGAGACTCATAAACAACATGGTGTCTCCACATATATGGTTGGCCCAAGAGAACATCACAGACATCCAGTGGGGCAACATCACATAATACCTCATCTTTGAAGGGTTGGATGCCATATGACAATCGACACTGTTGGTTGACACGAAGATCTCTTCCTTGCCGAAGCCACGTAATGTTGTATGGTTGCGGGTGTGGTGTTGTCCACAATCCCAACTGTTTGATGACCTCTGCTGAGATGAGGTTTTTCTGGCTTCTGTTATCAACAATAAAATGCAGCGAGGTTACCTTCACCCACATCTATGAATAAAAAAGGCACTCCCCCTCTTCAGGATCTATTGGTTCTTCTGGTTGAATTGTTGTGGTCGTGACAATAGCAGTGGGGTTTGCGTCAATGATATGTCCTTTACCAGTATTTTCAGAATAAGATTCTGAATCGGGGTTCGGCTCCTTGTCTTTGATCGCGACCACCAATGACTGTTTTGAGAGACATTCATTGGTGTTGTTCCAGGGGCTTTTGTGGAAATCACATCATTTTTCGATGTCCTTCTTTGTCTTACCATGACCCTTCTTTTTCTGTGTCTTGGAGTGGTTTTCGAGAGACTGTTTGTTAGATCCATCTTTTTCATACTTTGGTTGTTGCAGATTTGCAGACCCAAATTCACGTTTGTTTTGATAATTAAATTTCTTCTCAATTTTAACAGCATATCGATACGCAGCACCGAGTGGTGAGATATTCAGAAAATCCATTTCAGTCTGGATGTATCTGTGTAAAACTCCACAGTATTTTAGAACCAAATGTCGCTCAGAGTCTTTGATACTCAGCTTGGTGCGCAAGGTATGGAAGGTATTGGTGAATTCCAGAACTGCTTAGCCCCTTTCTTGTCGCAGTGTGGTCCATCTCATGTACTAGTCCTCATAGTTTCCAATAGGGTAATACTGTTCCTTTACCACATCCACAAAAAGATCCCAAGTGGGATCAACCCCATATATTCCAAACTCCTCCATGGAACTTTACTCCCATTAAGTTTCCCACCAATGTTTGAAATGAGGGAGAGCTTTATGGAGTGCGAAGGTGATCTTTTCTTTGTTGGAAAAAATATGAACAGAGAAATAACCTTCTAGCAGAGTTAACCATTTTTCTAAGGATTATGCATCTATCTGTCCTTCAAATATAGGAATATCAAAATTAACTTGTACCTTGAAAGGTGAGGTGCCTCCAAAGTGGTCATTTGATGAAGATGCGTCTGATGCTATCGACAGGCATTTAAGGATGTGGTTAAAATTCTCCATCATTTCATCCCTCTATATCATGAGATCTTGTTCAAGCAATAGATTGATAGGATCACATGCTCCATCATTTTTCTTTTCTTCTGCCATTGAGGGTTTCTTGGGTGTGCGAGAGAGATTGTAATCAAGAGATATAAGCTCGATACCCAACTTTCTATACTCCGACCTCGTCAGGTACATGCACTGAAAAAACGATCAAGAGCAGTCTGCTCTAATACCACTGATCCAGATTATTTTTGGCACGAAATGAGAGTGGAGATATAACAAAGAAATGCACAGAGATATCGCAAATATTCAATAATATAACAAAAATTTATCAGAGATGCAACCATAAACACATATATACAGTAATACACGATTTATATTAATGAAAGAAATGTGCAGAGACTGTAAAAATACAGAGTGAAAGACTCGCTAGAATAGTGCCAGCTTATCTCTGAGAAGAGATGTGACAGCTACTTGCATGAAGAAAGAAGATGATTACAATGAGGCTCTGAAGGCATTTTTAAAATAAACCGGAATGCCAAAAACCCTATACATCCAAAAACCTAACCCTAGGAGATGAAGCGCCAAAAGTCATGTGGGCCCTGTTTGGGTAAGTGAGTACATCAACTTCCCGGGGTCGTAACTTTTGCATATGATCTTTGTTTTAGGCGTGTGATAGCTCGTGGGAAAGGTATCATCAAGGAGATTCATTTTGGGGGCTCAATCATGATTTTATATATTATTGAGAACCTCTATCTCGAAAAACCTTCATTCAGGCCCTCAGAATGGCCCTGGAAGTTAAAAACTGCTAAAAATAGTAAATTGCCAAATTTGCCAGAAAACTGTTTTGAGCTAGTCGGAAAAGGTGGGTGGCCACCGATATCCACCTGGATCAATCCTCCCTCCTTAGGAGTCAATAGTCTCCATTTCATTTAGTTCTTGGGGGAGAGGGAAAAGCGTTTGTTGAATCTTCAACTTGGTGAGTTGCTTGCCTTACTGGAGAAGTCGAGTTGCTCAGTTTGTGGAAGTATGTCACGAACCTGTTGAGGTTGAGGCTGCTCAACAAGTGGGGCTACATGAGAGGATGATGTGCAGAATGAATCTTTGTGCTTCGCTGAAAATTTGTCGATCTGTTAATGTTGGATAGAAGGTGCTTGGGGTGAAACTGTAGTGGTTGCAGTGTCCTTCTGCTCCCCTTTTGAACAGATTGTGAAGAAGCTGAATTTTGCAGTATGAGATACTACCTTGCGACACTTTTTAGGTGGAACAATAGTTGGAACTACCTCTAGTATTCTGTAGATATGAACCCCCAAAGTAACAATGACACTACGGGGTCGAGACTCATAAACAACATTGTGTCTCCACATATATGGTTGGCCCAAGAGAACATCACAGACATCCAGTGGGGAAACATCACATAATACCTCATCCTTGAAGGGTTGGATGTCGTATGAAAATCGACACTGTTGGCTGACACAGAGATCTCGTCCTTGCCGAAGCCACCCGATATTGTATACATACGGGTGTGGTGTTGTCCACAATCCCAACTGTTTCATGACCTCTGCTGAGATGAGGTTTTTCTGGCTTCCACTATCAACAATAAAATGCAGCGGGGTTTCCTTTACCCACATTTATGAATGAAAAATGTACTCCTCCTCTTCATGATCTGTTGGTTCTTCTGGTTGAATTGCTGGGGTCGGACAATAGCAGTGGGGTCTGCATCAATGATCTGTCCTTTACTAGTATTTTCAGAATAAGATTCTGAATCAGGGTTCGGCTCCTTGTCCTTGATCACGGCCACCAATGACTGTTTTGAGAGACATTCATCAGTGTTGTGCCAGAGGATTTTGTGGAAATCACACCATTTTTTGTTGTCCTTCTTTGACTTCCCATGACCCTTCTTTTCCTTTTTATTGGAGTGGCTTTCGAGAGACTGTTTGTTAGGGATGTCTTTGTTATATTTTGGTTTTTCCATATTTGCAAACCCAAATTCTCATTTGTTCTGGTGCTTAAATTTCTACTCAATTTTAACAGCATATCGATAAGCAGCACCGAGTGATGAGATGTCCAGAAAATCCATTTCAATCTGGATGTATATGTGTAAAGCCCCACGGTATTTCAGAACCAAATGTCGATTGGAGTCTTTGATACCCAACATGGTGCGCAAGGTATGGAAGATATTGGTGAACTCCAGAACTGTTCGTCCCCTCTCTTGTTGCAGTGTGGTCCATCTCATTTACTAGTCCTCATAGTTGCCAATAGGGTAATACTATTCATTTGCCGCATCCACACAAAAAATCTCAAGTGGGATCGACCCTGTATATTCCAGACTCCTCTATGGAACTTTGCTCCCAGTAAGTTTCCCACCAATGTTTGACATGAGGGAGAGCTTTAAGGAGTGCGAAGGTGATATTTTCTTTGTCAGAAAAATTGTGAACAGAGAAATAACCTTCTAGCAGAGTTAACCATTTTTCTAGGGCTTCTGCATCTATTTGTCCTTCAAATACAGGAATATCAAAATTAACTTGTACCTTGAAAGGCGACATGCCTCCAAAGTGGTCGCTTGATGAAGATGTGCCTAATGCTATCAACAGGTGTTTAAGGATGTGGGGAAAATTCTCCATCATTTCATCCCTCTATCACGTTAGAGCTTTCTCAAGCAAAAGATTCATAGGATTGTCTACTCCGTCGTGTTTCTTTTCTTCCACCATTGAGGGTTTCTTGGGTGAGCGAGAGAGATTGTCTTCGAGAGAGACAAGATCGAGACCCAACTTGCTATACTCGGACCTTTTTGGGGACATGCAGTGAAAAAACGATAAAGAGCAGCCTGCTCTGATACCACTGATACAGATTATTCTCGACACGAAATGAGAGCGGAGATATAACAAATAAATGCATAGAGATATCACATGTATTCAATAATATAACATAAATTTATCATAGATGCAACCATAAACACAGATATACAGTAATACATGATTTCTATTAATGAAAGAAATGTACAGAGACTGTAAAAATACAGAGTGAAAGACTCGCTAGAATGGTGACATCTTATCTCTGAGAAGAGATGTGACAGCTACTTGCATTCACAAGAAGATGATTACAATGAGGATCTGAAGACCTTTTTAAAATAAAATAGAATTCCAAATACCCTAGACATCGAAAAACCTAACCCTAGGAGATGAAGCGCCAAAAGTCATGTTGGCCCCGTTTGGGTAAGTGAGTACATCAACTTCCCGGGGTCGTAACTTTTGCATACGATCTCTGTTTTAGGCGTGTGATAGCTCATTCGAAAGGTATCATTGAGGAGATTCATTTTGGGGGCTCAATCATGCCTCTAGATATTGTTGAGAACCTTGATCTTGAAAAACCTTCATTCGGGCCCTCAAAATGGCCTCGAAAGTTAAAAACTGCTAAAAATAGTAAATTCTCAAATTTGCCAAAAAACTGTTTTGAGCCAGTCAGAAAAGGTTGGTGGCCACCGATATCCACCTAGATCAATTCTCCCTCCTTAGGAAGCAATGGTCTCCATTACATTGAGTTTCCGGGGGAGAGGGAAAAGCGTTTGTTGAATCTGCATCTTGGTGAGTTGCTTGCCTTGCTGGAGACGTCGCGCTGCTCAGTTTGTGGAAGTATGTCCTAAACTTGTTGAGGTTGAGGTTGTTCAACAAGTCGGGATACATGAGAGGAAGATGTGCAGAATGAATCTTTTTTCTTTGATGCAATCTTACTGACATGTTTCTGTTGGATAGAAGGTGCTTGGGGTGAAGCTGTAGTGGTTACAGTGTCCTTCTGTTCCCCTTTTGAACAGATTGTGAAGAAGATGAATTTTGCGGTATGAGATACTACCTTGCGACACCTTTTAGGTGGAACAATAGTTGGAACTACCTCTGGTATTCTATAGATATGACCCCCCAAAGTAACAATGACACTACGGGGTCGAGACTCATAAACAACATGGCATCTACACATATATTGTTGGCCCAAGAGAACATCACAGACATCCAGTGGGGAAACATCACATAATATCTCATACTTTAAGGGTTGGATGTCGTATGACAATCAACACTATTGGATGACACAGAGATCTCGTCCTTCCCAAAGCCCCCCGATGTTGTATGGTTGCGGTTGTGGTGTTGTCGACAATCCCAACTGTTTGATGACCTCTGCTAAGATGAGGTTTTTCTGGCTTCCACTATCAACAATAAAATGTAGCGGGGTTCCCTTCACCCACATCTGTGAATGAAAAAGACGCTCCTCCTCTTCAGGATCTGTTGGTTCTTCTGGTTGAATTGTTGTGGTCGCGACAATAGCAGTGGGGTCTATGTCAATGATCCATCCTTTACCAGTATTTTCAAAATAATATTCTAAATCAGGGTTCGACTCCTTATCTTTGATCTCGCCCCCCAATGACTATTTTGAGTGACATTCATCGGTGTTGTGCCTGAGTATTTTGTGGAAATCACACCATTTTTTGGTGTCCTTCTTTGTCTTCTCGTGACCCTTCTTTTCCTGTGTCTTCAATTGGTTTTCGAGAGACTCTTTGTTAGGGTCTTCTTTGTCATACTTTGGTTGTTGCGGATTTGAAGACCCGATTTCCCATTTGTTCTGGTACTTAAATTTCTGCTCAATTTTAACAACATGTCGATAAGCAACACTGAGTGATGAGATGTCTAGAAAATCCATTTCAATCTGGATGTATCTGTGTAAATCCCCACAGTATTTTAGAACAAAATGTCACTTGGAGTCTTTGATACCCAACTTGGTGCACAAGGTATGGAACATATTGGTGAACTCCAGAACTACTTGGCCCCTCTCTTGCCGTAGTGTGGTCCATTTGATGTACTAGTCCTCATAGTTTCCAACAGGGTAATAATGTTCTTTTACCACATCCACAAAAAAATCCCAAGTGGGATCGGCCCCGTATATTCCAGACTCCTCTGTGGAATTTTTCTCCTAGTAAGTTTCCCACCAATGTTTGACATGAGGGGGAGCTTTAAGGAGTGTGAAGGTGATATTTTCTTTATCGAAAAAATTGTGAACAGAGAAATAACTTTCTCGCAGAGTTAACCATTTTTCTAGGGCTTCTGCATCTATCTGTCCTTCAAATACAGGAATATCAAAATTAACTTGTACTTTGAAAGGTGAGGTGCCTCCAAAGTGGCCGCTCAATGAAGATGCGACTAATGCTATCGGCAGACATTTAAGGATGTGGGAAAAATTCTTCATCATTTCGTCCCTCTGTCGCATGAGATCTTTCTCAAACAATAGATTGATAGGATCGTCTGCTCTGTTGTTTTTATTTTCTTCCACCATTGAGGGTTTCTTGTGTGTGTGAGAGTGATTCTCTTCAAGAGAGAAAAGCTCGGGACCCAACTTGCTATACTCGTACCTCGTTGGGGACATGCACTAAAAAAATGATCAAGAGAAGCCTGCTCTGATACCACTGATCCATATTATTTTTGGCATAAAATGAGAGCGGAGATATAA
The DNA here is from genome assembly GCA_000966675.3 of Picea glauca. Taxonomy (NCBI): domain Eukaryota; kingdom Viridiplantae; phylum Streptophyta; class Pinopsida; order Pinales; family Pinaceae; genus Picea; species Picea glauca. Next base: position 222,074 of record JZKD02S0845841.1, on the reverse strand, counting down.
CAAAGAAATGCACAGAGATATCACAGATATTCAATAATATAAAAATAATTTATCAGAGATGCAACAATAAACATAGATATACAATAATACACTATTTATTTTAATGCAAGAAATGTACAGAGACTGTAAAAATACAGAGTGAAAGACTCACTAGAATGGTGGCAACTTATCTCTGAGAAGAGATGTGACGGCTACTCGCATTCGCAAGAAGATGATTACAATGAGGCTCTAAAGGAATCTTTAAAATAAATTGGAATGCCAAAAACCCTAGACATCCAAAAACCTAACCCTAGGAGATGAAGTGTCAAAAGTCATGTGGGCCCCGTTTGGGTAAGTTAGTACATCAACTTCCCGAGGTCTTTGTCATACTTTGGTTGTTGCAGATTTGCAGACCCAAATTCCCGTTTGTTCTGGTGCTTAAATTTCTGCTCAATTTTAACAACATATCGATAAACAACACCAAGTGATGAGATGTCCAGAAAATCCATTTCAGTCTGGATGTATCTGTGTAAAGCCCCACGGTATTTCAAAACAAAATGTCGCTCGGAGTCTTTGATACTCAGCTTGGTGCGCAAGGTATGGAAGGTATTGGTGAACTACGGAACTGCTCGGCCCCTCTCTTGCCGCAGTGTGGTTCATCTCATGTACTAGTCCTCATAGTTGTCAACAGGGTAATACTATTCATTTACAACATCCACAAAAAAATCTCAAGTGGGATCGGCCCCATATATTCCAAAATACTTTGTGGAACTTTTCTCCCAGTAAGTTTCCCACCAATGTTTGACATGAGGGGGAGATTTAAGGAGTGCGAAGGTGATATTTTCTTTGTCGGAAAAATTGTGAACAGAGAAATAACCTTCTAGCAGAGTTAACCATTTTTCTAAGGCTTTTGCATCTATTTGTCCTTCAAATACAGGAATATCAAAATTAACTTATAAATTGAAAGGTGAGGTTCCTCCAAAGTGGTTGCTTTATGAAGATGCACCTAATGCTATTAGCAGGTGTTTAAAGATGTGGGCAAAATTCTCCATCATTTCGTCTCTTTGTCGCGTGAGAGCTTGCTCAAGCAACAAATTGATAGGATCGTCCGCTCCATCATTTTTCTTTTCTTCCACCATTGAAGGTTTCTTGGGTGTGCGAGAGCGATTGTATTCAAGAGAGACAAGCTCGAGAACCAACTTGCTATAATCAGACCTCGTCGAGGACATACACTGAAAAAATGATCAAGAGCAGCTTGCTCTGATACCACTGATCAGGATTATTTTCGGCAGAAAATGAGAGCGGAGATATAACAAAGAAATGCACAAAGATATCGCAGATATTCAATAATATAACAGAAATTTATCAGATATGCAACCATAAACACAAATATATAGTAATAAACGATTTCTATTAATGAAAGAAATGTATAGATACTGTAAAAATACAGTGTGAAAGACTTGCTAGAATGGTGGCAGCTTATCTCTGAGAAGAGATGTGACGGCTACTCTCATTCACAAGAAGATGATTACAATGAGACTCTAAAGGCATTTTTAAAATAAACTGGAATGCCAAAAACCCTATACATCCAAAAACCTAACCCTAGGAGATGAAGCGCCAAAAGTCATGTGGGCCCCATTTCTGTAAGTAAGTACATCAACTTCCCGGGGTCATAACTTTTGCATATGATCTTCGTTTTAGGCGCGTGATAGCTCGTTGGAAAGGTATCTTCGAGAATAATCATTTTTGGGGCTCAATCATACTTTTGGATATCTTTGAGAACCTCTATATCAAAAAACCTTCATTCGGGCCCTCAAAAGGGCCCCATAAGTTAAAAACTGCTAAAAATAGTAAATTGTCAAATTTGCCAGAAAACTGTTTTGAGCCAGTCGGAAAAGGTGGGTGGCCACCGATATACACCTGGATCAATCCTCCCTTCTTAGGAAGTAATGGTCTCTATTGTGTTGAGTTCCCGGGGGAGAGCGAAAAGCCTTTGTTGAATCTCCATCTTGGTGAGTTGCTTGCCTTGTTGGAGACGTCGCGTTGTTCAGTTTTTGGAAGTATGTCATGAACCTGTTGAGGCTAAGGATGTTCAACAAGTCGGGCTACATGAGAGGATGATGTGCAGAAGGAATCTTTGCGTTTTGCTGCAACCTTTTCGACCTGTTTCTATTGGATAGAAGGTGCTTGGGGCGAAGCTGTAGCGGTTGCAGTGTCCTTTTATTCCCCTTTTGAATAGATTGTGAAGAAGCTGAATTTTGCAGTATGAGATACTACCTTGCGACACTTTTTAGGTGGAACAATTTGGAACAACCTATGGTATTCTGTAGAGATGACCCCCCAAAGTAACAATGACACTACGGGGTTGAGACTCATAAACATCATGGCGTCTCCACATATATGGTTGGCCCAAGAGAACATTACAGACATCCAGTGGGGCAACATCATATAACACCTCATCCTTGAAGGGTTGGATGCCATATGACAATCAACAGTGTTGGCTGACATGGAGATCTCGTCCTTGCCGAAGCCACCCAATGTTGTATGGTTGCGGGTGTGGTGTTGTCGACAATCCCAACTATTTGATGACCTCTGATGAGATGAGGTTTTTCTGGATTCTGATATCAACAATAAAATGTAGTGAAGTTCCCTTCACCCACATCTGTGAATGAAAAAGACGCTCCCCCTCTTCAGGATCTGTTGGTTCTTCTGGTTGAATTGTTGCGGTCGCGACAATAGCAGTGGGGTCTCCATCAATGATTAGTCCTTTACCAGTATTTTCAGAATAAGATTCTGAATCATGGTTCGTCTCCTTGTCTTTGATCTCAGCCACCAATGATTGTTTTGAGTGACATTCATTGGTTTGTGCCAGGGGATTTTGTGGAAATCACACCATTTTCCGGTGTCCTTCTTTGTCTTCCTGTGACCCTTCTTTTCCTGTGACTTGGAGTGGTTTTCGAGAGACTGTTTGTTAGGGCCATCTTTGTTATACTTTGGTTGTTGCGGATTTGCAGACCCGAATTCCCGTTTGTTCTGGTACTTAAATTTCTTCTCAATTTTAACAACATATCGATAAGCAGCACCGAGTGATGAGATGTCTAGAAAATCCATTTCAGTATGGATGTATCTGTGTAAAGCCCCACAGTATTTCAGAACGAAATGTCGCTCAGAGTCTTTGATACCTAGCTTGGTGTGCAAGGTATGGAATTTATTGGTGAACTCCGGAACTGCTTGGCCCCTCTCTTGCTGCAGTGTGGTACATCTCATGTACTGGTTCTCATAGTTTCCAACAGGGTAATTCTATTCCTTTACCGCATCCACAAAAAAATCCCAAGTGGGATCGGCCCCGTATATTCCAGACTCCTCTATGGAACTTTTCTCCCAGTAAGTTTTCCACCAATGTTTGATATGAGGGAGATATTTAAGGAGTGGAAAGGTGATATTTTCTTTGTTGAAAAAATTTTGAACAGAGAAATAACCTTCTAGCAGAGTTAACCATTTTTCTAGGGCTTCTGCATCTATCTGTCCTTCAAATACAGGAATATCAAAATTAACTTGTACCTTGAAAGTTGAGGTGCCTCCAAAGTGGTCGCTAGATGAAGATGCACCTGATGCTATCGGTAGGCATTTAGGGATGTGGGAAAAATTGTCCATCATTTTGTCCCTCTGTCGCGTGAGAGCTTGCTCAAGTAACAGATTGATAAGATCGTCTGCTCCGTCGTTTTTCTTTTCTTCCACCATTGAGAGTTTCTTGGGTGTGCGAGAGTGATTGTATTCAAGAGAGACAAGATCGAGACCCAACTTTTTATACTCGGACCTCGTCGGGGACATGTACTGAAAAAACGATCAAGAGCAGCCTGCTCTAATACCACTGATCCGAATTATTTTCGGCACGAAATGAGAGCAGAGATATAACAAAGAAATGCACAGAGATATCGCAGATATTCAATAATGTAATTTTTTTTAATCAGAGATTCAACCATAAACAGAGATATACAGTAATACACGATTTCTATTAATGAAAGAAATGTACAGAGACTGTAAAAATACAGAGTGAAAGACTCGCAACTTATCTCTGAGAAGAGATGTGACGACTACTCGCATTCGAAAGAAGATGAGTACAATGAGGATCTGAAGGTCTTTTAAAAAAAAAACCGGAATGCCAAAAACCTTAGACATCCAAAACCTAACCCTAGGAGATGAAGCGCCAAAAGTCACGTGGGCCCAGTTTGGGTAAGTGAGTACATCAACTTCCTGGGGTCGTAACTTTTACATACGATCTCCTTTTTAGGCATGTGATAGCTCGTTGGAAAGGTATCGTCGAGGAGATTCATTTTGGGGGACCAATCATGCCTTCATATATCATTGAGAACCTCAATCTTGAAAAACCTTCTTTCAGGCCCTCAAAATGGCCAGGGAAGTTAAAAACTGCTAAAAATAGTAAATTGTCAAATTATCAGAAAATTGTTTTTAGCCAGTCAGAATAGGTGGGTGGCCACCGATATCCACCTGGAACAATCCTCCTTCCTTAGGAATCAATGGTCTCCATTGCGTTGAGTTCTCAGGGGAGAGGGAAAAGCATTTGTTGAATCTACATCTTGGTGAGCTGCTTGTCTTGCCGATGACGTCGCGCTGCACAGTTTGTTGAAGTATGTCACGAACTTATTGAGGTTGAGGTTGTTCAACAAGTTGGGCTACATGAGAGGACGATGTGCAGAAGGAATCTTTTCACTTTGCTGCAACATTGCTGACCTATTTCTTTTGTATAGAAGGTGCTTGGGACGAAGCTGTAGTGGTTGCAGTGTCATTCTGTTCCCCTTTTGAACAGATTGTGAAGAAGCTGAATTTTGCAGTAAGAGGTACTACCTTGCGACACTTTTTAGGTGGAAAAATAGTTGGAACTACCTCTGGTATTCTGTAGAGATGACCCCCCAAAGTAACAATGACACTACGGGATAGAGACTCATAAATAGCATGGTCTCTCCACATATATGGTTGGCCCAAGAGAACATCATAGACATCCAGTGGGGCAGCATCACATAATACCTCATCCTTGAAGGGTTGGATGTCGTATGACAATCGATACTATTGGCTAACACAGAGGTCTCTTCCTTGATGAAGCCACCCGATGTTGTATGGCTGTGGGTGTGGTGTTGTCGACAATCCCAACTGTTTGATGACCTCTGCTGAGATGAGGTTTTTATGGATTCCACTATCAAAAATAAAATGTAGTGGGGTTCCCTTCACCCACATCTGTGACTGGAAAAGGTGCTCCCCCTCTTCAGGATCTATTGGTTCTTCTGGTTGAATTACTATGGTCACGACAATAGCAGTGGGGTCTGCGTCAATGATCTGTCATTTACCAGTATTTTTAGAATAATATTCTGAATCAGGGTTCGGCTCGTTGTCTTTAATATCGGCCACCAATGACTGTTTTGAGCGACATTGATCGGTGTTGTGCCAAGGGATTTTGTGGAAATCACACCATTTTCCGGTGTCCTTCTTTGTCTTCCCGTGACCCTTCTTTTCCTGTGCCTTGGAGTGCTTTTCGAGAGACTGTTTGTTAGGGTCATCTTTATCATACTTTGGTTGTTGCGGATTTGTAGACCCAAATTCCCATTTGTTCTAGTGCTTAAATTTTTGCTCAATTTTAACAACATATCGATAAGCAACACTGAGTGATGAGATGTCTAGAAAATCCATTTCAGTCTGGATGTATTTGTGTAAAGCCCCACAGTATTTCAGAACCAAATTTCGCTCAGATTCTTTGATACCCAGCTTGGTGCGCAAGGTATGGAAGGTATTGATGAACTCTAGAAATTCTTGGCCCCTCTCTTGTCGCAGTGTGGTCCATCTCATGTACTGGTCCTCATAGTTGCCAACATGGTAACATTGTTCCTTTACCGCATCCACAAAAAAATCCCAAGTGGGATCGACCCCGTATATTCTAGACTCCTTTGTGGAACTTTGCTCCTAGTAAGTTTCCCACCAATGTTTGACATGAGGGAGAGCTTTAAGGAGTGCGAAGGTGATCTTTTCTTTGTCGAAAAAATTGTGAACATAGAAATAACCTTCTAGCAGAGTTAACCATTTTTCTAGGGCTTCTGCATCTATCTGTCCTTCAAATACAGGACTATCAAAATTAACTTGTACCTTGAAAGGTGAGGTGCCTCCAAAGTGGCCTCTTGATGAAGATGTGTCTGATGCTATCGGTAGGTGTTTAAGGATGTGGGAAAAATTCTCCATCATTTTGTCCCTCTGTCGTGTGAGAGCTTGCTCAAGCAACAGATTGATATGATCGTCTGCTCCGTCATTTTTCTTTTCTTCTGCCATTGAGGATTTCTTGGGTGTGCGAGAGAAATTGCCTTCAAGAGATTCAAGCTCGAGACCCAACTTGCTATACTCGGACCTCATCGGGGACATGCACTAAAAAAACGATCAAGACCAGCCTTCTCTGATACCACTAATCCGGATTATTTTCGGCATGAAATGAGAGCGGATATATAAAAAAGAAATGCATAGAGATATCACAGATATTCAATAATATAACATAAATTTATCAGAGATGTAACCATAAACACGATTTCTATTAATGAAAGAAATGTACAGAGACTCTAAAAATACAGAGTGAAAGACTTGCTAGAATGGTGGCAACTTATCTCTGAGAAGAGATGTGACGACTACTCGCATTCGCAAGAAGATGATTACAATGAGGATCTGAAGGAATTTTTAAAATAAAACAGAATGCCCAAAACACTAGACATCCAAAAACCTAACCCTAGGAGATGAAGCGCCAAATGTCATGTGGGCCCCGTTTGGGTAAGTGAGTACATCAACTTCCTAGGGTCGTAACTTTTGCATACAATCTATGTTTTAGGTCTGTGATAGCTTGTTGGAAAGGTATCGTCGAGAAGATTAATTTTGTAGGCTCAATCATGTATTTGAATATCATTGAGAACCTGTATCTCGAAAAACATTCATTCGGGCCCTCAAAGTGGCCCCAAAAGTTAAAAACTACTAAAAATAGTAAATTGCCAAATTTGCCAGAAAATTGTTTTGAGCCAGTCGAAAAAGGTGGGTGGCCACCGATATCTACCTAGATCAATCCTCCCTCCTTAGGAAGCAATGGTCACCATTGTGTTGAGTTCGTAGGGGAGAGGGAAAAGCATTTGTTGAATCTGCATCTTGGTGAGTTGCTTCACTTGCTGGAGACGTCGCACTACTCAGTTTGTGAAAGTATGTCATGAACCTGTTGAGGTTGATGTTATTCAACAAGTTGGGATACATGAGAGGATGACATGCAGAAGGAATATTTTCACTTTGCTACAACTTTGCTGACCTATTTTTGTTCGATAGAAGGTGCTTGGGGCGAAGTTGTAGTGGTTGCAGTGTCATTATGTTCCCCTTTTGAGCAGAATGTGAAGAAGTTGAATTTTGCAGTATGAGATACTACCTTGCGACACTTTTTAGGTGGAACAATAGTTGGAACTACCTCTGGTATTCTGTAGAGATGACACCCCAAAGTAACAATGACACTACAGGGTCAAGACTCATAAACAACATGGCGTCTCCACATATATGGTTGGCCCAAGAAAACATCACAGACATCCAATGGGGCAACATCACATAATACCTCATCCTTGAAGGGTTGGATGCCGTATGAAAATTGACATTGTTGGCTGACACGGAGATCTCGTCCTTGCCGAAGCCACTGGATGTTGTATGGCTGTGGGTGTGGTGTTGTTAACAATCCCAACTGTTTGATGACCTCTGCTGAGATGACGTTTTTCTGGCTTCCGCTTTCAACTATAAAATGCAGCGGAGTTCCCTTCACCCACATCTGTGAATGAAAAAGGCACCCCCCCTCTTTAGGATCTGTTGTTTCTTCTGGTCGAATTGTTGCGGTCGCGACAATAGCAGTGGGGTCTGCGTCAATGATCTGTCCTTTACCAGTATTTTCATAATAATATTCTGAATCAGGGTTCAGCTCCTTGTCTTTGATCTTGGCCACCAATGACTATTTTGAGAGACATTCATCGGTGTTGTGCCAGGGGATTTTGTGGAAATCACACCATTTTTTGGTGTCCTTCTTTGGCTTCCTGTGACCCTTCTTTTCCTGTGTCTTGGAGTGGTTTTCGAGAGAATGTTTGTTAGGGCCGTATTTGTCATAATTTGGTTGTTGTGGATTTACAGACCCGAATTCTTGTTTCTTCTGGTGCTTAAATTTCTTCTCAATTTTAACAACATATCGATAAGCAGCAACGAGTGATGAGATGTCCAGAAAATAAATTTCATTATGGATGTATCTGTGTAAAGCCCCACGATATTTCAGAACCAAATGTCCTTCGGAGTCTTTGATACCCAGATTGGTGGGCAACGTATGGAAGGTGTTGGTGAACTACGCAACTACTTGGCCCCTCTCTTGCCACAGTGTGGTCCATCTCATGTACTGGTCCTTAGTTGCCAACATGGTAATACTGTTCCCTTAACACATCCACAAAAAAATCCCAAGTGGGATTGACCCCGTATATTCCAGACTCCTGTATGGAAATTTGCTCCCAGTAAGTTTTCCACCAATATTTGACATGAGGGAGAGCTTTAAGGAGTGCGAAGGTGATCTTTTCTTTGTTAGAAAAATTGTGAACAGAGAAATAACCTTCTAGCAGAGTTAACCATTTTTCTACGACTTCTGCATCTATCTGTCCTTCAAATACAAGAATATCAAAATTAACTTGTACCTTGAAAGGCGAGGTACATCCAAAGTGGACACTTGATGAAGATGTTCTTGATCCTATCGGTAGGCGTTTAAGGATGTGGGAAAAATTCTCCATCATTTCGTCCCTCTGTCGCATGAGAGCTTGCTCAAGCAACATATTGATAGGATCATTTGCTCCGTCATTTTTATTTTCTTCCGCCATTGAGGGTTTCTTGGGTGTGCGAGAGTGATTGTCTTCAAGAGAGACAAGCTCGAGACCCAACTAGTGATACTCGGACCTCATCGGGGACATGCACTGAAAAAATGATCTAGAGCAGCCTGCTTTGATACCACTGATCCAGATTATTTTCGGCACGAAATGAGAGCGGAGATATAACAAAGAAATGCACAGAGATATCGCAGATATTCAATAATATAATAGAAATTTATCAGAGATGCAACCATAAACACAGATATACAGTAATACATGATTTCTATGAATGAAATAAATGTACAGAGACTGTAAAAATACAAAGTGAAAGACTCGCTAGAATGGTGGCAGCTTATCTCTGAGAAGAGATGTGATGGCTACTCACACTCAAAAGAAGATGATTACAATGAGGCTCTGAAGGCCTTTTTAAAATAAAACAAAATGCCAAAAACCCTAGACATCCAAAAACCTAACCCTGGGAGATGAAGCGCCAAAAGTCATGTGGGCCCCGTTTGGGTAAGTGAGTACATCAACTTCTCGGGGTCGTAACTTTTGCATACGATCTCCGTTTTAGGCATGTGATAGCTCTTTGGAAAGGTATCATAGAGGAGATTCATTTTAGGTGCTCAATAATGCCTCTGTATTTCTTTGAAAACCTCGATCGTGAAAAACCTTCATTCGGGCCCTCAAAATGGCCCCAGAAGTTAAAAACTGCTAAAAATATTAAATTGCCAAATTTGCCAGAAAACTGTTTTGAGCCAGTCGAAAAAGGTGGGTGGCCACCGATATCCACCTAGATCAATCCTCCCTCCTTAAGAAGCAATGGTCTCTGTTGCGTTGAGTTTCCAAGGGAGAGGGAAAAAGGTTTGTTGAATCTGCATCTTGGTGAGCTATTTGCCTTGCTGGAGACGTCACGCTATTCAATTTGTGGAAGTATGTCATGAACCTGTTGAGGCTGAGGCTTTTCAACAAGTTGAGCTACATGAGAGGATGATGTGCAGAAGGAATATTTTCTCTTTGCTGCAACCTTGCCGACCTGTTTCTGTTGGATAGAAGGTGCTTGGGGTGAAGCTGTAGTGGTTGCAGTGTCCTTTTATTCCCCTTTTGTACAGATTGTGAAGAAGCTAAATTTTGCAGTATGAGATACTACCTTGCGACACTTTTTAGGTGGAACAATAGTTGGAAATACCTTTGGTATTCTGTAGAGATGACCCCCCAAAGTAACAATGACACTACGAGGTCGAGACTCATAAACATCATGGCGTCTCCACATATATGGTTGGCCCAAGAGAACATCACAGACATCCAGTGGGGAAACATCACATAATACCTCATCCTTGAAGGGTTGGATGCCGTATGACAATCGACATTGTTGGCTGACACAGAGATCGCATCCTTGCTGAAGCCACCCGATGTTGTATGGCTGCAGGTGTGGTGTTGTCGACAATCCCAACTATTTGATGACCTCTGATGAGATGAGGTTTTTCTGGCTTCCGCTATCAACAATAAAATGTAGCAGGGTTCCCTTCACCCACATATTTGAATGAAAAGGAGCTCCCCCTCTTCAGGATCTGTTGGTTCTTCTGGTTGAATTACTTCGGTCGTGACAATAGGAGTGGGGTTTGCGTCAATGATCTATCCTTTACCAGTATTTTCAGAATAAGATTATGAATCAAGGTTTAGCTCCTTTTCTTTGATATCAACCACCAATGACTTTTTTGAGCGACATTCATCGGTGTTGTGCCAGGGGATTTTTTGGAAATCACACCATTTTTCGGTGTCCTTCTTTGTCTTCCCATGACCATTCTTTTCCTGTGTCTTGGAGTGGTTTTTGAGAGAATGTTTGTTAGGGTTTTCTTTGTCATACTTTGGTTGTTGCAGATTTGCAGACCCGAATTCTCGTTTGTTCTGGTGCTTAAATTTCTGCTCAATTTTAACAGCATATCGATAAGCAACACTGAGTGATGAGATGTCCAAAAAATCCATTTCAGTCTGGATGTATCTATGTAAAGCCCCACGGTATTTCAAAACCAAATGTTGCTCGGAGTCTTTGATACCCAGCTTGGTGTGAAAGGTATGGAAGGTATTGGTGAAATCCGGAACTGCTTAGCCCCTCTCTTTCCGTAGTGTGGTCCATCTCATGTACTGGTCCTCATAGTGGCCAACATGGTAGTATTGTTCCTTTACCGCATACACAAAAAAATCCCAAGTGGGATCGGCTCCATATATTTCAGACTCCTCTATGGAACTTTTCTTCCAGTAATTTTCCCACCAATGTTTGACATGAGGGAGAGCTTTAAGGAGTGTGAAGGTGATCTTTTCTTTGTCAGAAAAATTGTGAACAGAGAAATAACCTTCTAGCAGATTTAACCATTTTTCTAGGGCTTCTGCATCTATCTGTCCTTCAAATACAAGAATATCAAAATTAAATTGTACCTTGAAAGGCGAGGTGCCTCCAAAGTGGCCACTTGATGAAGATGCACCTAATGCTATCAGCAGGCGTTTAAGGATGTGGGAAAAATTCTCCATCATTTCGTCCCTCTGTTGTGTGAGAGTTTGCTCAATCAACAAATTGATAGGATCGTCTTCTCCATCATTTTTATTTTTTTCCACCATTGAGGGTTTCTTGGGCGTGAGAGAGCGATTTTCTTCAAGAGAGACAAGATCGAGACCCAAATTTCCATACTCGGACCTCATCGGGGACATGGACTAAAAAAATGATCAAGAGCAGCTTGCTCTGATACCACTGATCCGGATTATTTTTGGGACGAAATGAGAGCGGAGATATAACAAAGAAATGCACAGAGATATCGCAGATATTCAATAATATAACATAAATTTTTCAGAGATGCGACCATAAACACATATATACAGTAATACATGATTTCTATTAATGAAATAAATGTACAGAGATTGTAAAAATATAGAGTGAAAGACTCGCTAGAATGGTGACAGCTTATCTCTGAGAAGAGATGTGATGGCTACTCACATTCACAAGAAGATGATTACAATGAGGCTCTGAAGGCCTTTTTAAAATAAACCAAAATTTCAAAAACCCTATACATCCAAAAACCTAACCCTAGGAGATGAAGCGCCAAAAGTCATGTGGGCCCCATTTGAGTAAGTGAGTACATCAACTTCTCGGGGTCGTAACTTTTGCATACGATCTTTGTTTTAGGCGTGTGATAGCTCGTTAGAAAGGTATATTTTAGGAGATTCATTTTGGGGGATCAATCATGCCTTCAACTATCATTGAGAACCTCTATCTCGAAAAACCTTCATTCGGGCTCTCAAAATGGCCCCGGAAGTTAAAAATCGCTAAAAATAGGAAATTGTCAAATTTGCCAGAAAACTGTTTTTAGCCAATCAAAAAAGGTGGGTGGCCACTGATATCCACCTAGATCAAAAATTCTTTGGTTTTCTCCCACTTTGGGTTTCCACCTAAAACAATGGTGTACTATGTATATGTATGATTGTTCAATTGTTCATTTCTCTTTATTGGATGATAATTCTACATTGATATAACACTTGGATTATTTGGTTTAAAAAGTATTATAATTGCTCTATTACTGATTCACCCCCCTTCTCAGTAATCCAACAGTCAGGGTACAAAGAATTGGGTCTCGAGCTTCTTTCTCTTTAGGACAAAATCTCTCACATGCCCAAACAACCTCTCATGGTAGGAGAAAAGAAAGATGATGGGACATGAGATCCTTTCAAAATGTTGCTTGAGGAATCCCTCATGCAACAAATGAACAAAATGATGGATAGTTTCGCACAAATCCTTCAGTGACTACCAACAGGCGACACATCTTCCTCGAGCAAAGGCATTGCCTCCTTCAAGGTACAAATCAACTTCGATATTCCTATATTTGAAGGTCAAATAGATGCAAATGTTGTAGACAAGTGGTTGAATCTACTAGAAGGGTATTTTTATGTCCATAACTTTTCAAATAGAGAAAAAATTATTTTTGTGCTCCTCAAATTTGTTCCCCATGTCAAATATTGGTGAGAAACTTTCTGTGAGAAAAAGGAAACAGAGGAACCCTCATTATTTATAGTCGTGATCACTTGAGAATCCTTCAAGGATGATATTAAGGAACAATACTACCCTGTCAAAAGTTATGACAACTTGTATACCAAATGGACCACACTGCGACAAGAAAGAGACCAAGCAGTGCCAGATTTCACAAATATCTTCCATACCTTGCGCACCAAGATGGGTATCAAAGATTGAGAGCTCCATCTGGTTCTCAAGTATCAGGGTGCTCTTCATAGATACATCCAGACCAAAATGGAATTTCTTGACACTTCTTCCTTGGGAACGACCTATCGATATGTCATCAAAATCGAGCAGAAGCTAAAACAAAAGACACGACAATTTGGGCCTTGGAATCCCTCATAGAAAAAACCAGGAAAGGGCAGACCCAACCTAAATAAAAAAGAATAGAGAAAAGATGGATAGTATCAGGACAACCAGTCCAAGCCGCAAGCAAAGAAGGACATCAGAAAGACAAATGAGGATACTGAGAAGTGGTGCATATTTCATAAGATCCCTCGGCATAACATTGTTGATTGTCGCTCAAAGCAATCATTGGTGGCCAATTGTAAATCCTATGAATCAGAAGCAAGTTCTCAATCTGAGTCAAAACCAGAAAGGGGAAGATGAATCATTGATGCAGAACCCAGTGCCATCATTTCTACCACTAAGCTCTAGCCAGGTGAACCAGATGAGCCAAAAGAAGGCGAGCGCCTTTTCCATTCGCAGATGTGGGTAAAAGGCACCCCACTGCACTTCATCATTGATAGAGGTATCCAGAAGAACCTCATATCAACAAAGGTCTTCAAGTGGCTGGCCCTGCCGACAATGCCGCTCCTGCAACCCTACACCATTAGATGGCTTTGCCAAGGAAGTGATCTCCGCATCAGCCAACACTGTCAACTGTCGTATGACATCAAGCCCTTCAAAGATGAGGTATTGTGTGATTTTTCTCCTCTCTAAGTTTGTAATGTTCTTTTGGGCCAACCTTATTTATGGAAACATCATGATGTATATGAGTCTAGGCATTGTAGTTTTATTATTACTTTGAAAAGAAAATTGTATAGGATACTCGAGGCAGTCCCTCCTAGTGTTATTTCCTTGATCTCTTCCAAGTAATGTAGGAATGTCATATCTTATACTGAGAAATTTGTCTTCTTCGTGATTCACTCTCAGAGCAAGTGAAAGATGGCATCCACATCCAAGGCCTCAATGATCAATCTCTTCACACAACAAAATCAGGTGGATAAGGTCATGGAAGAATACTAAGATATATTCTCCTCTCCTACCGGGGTACCTCTGCATTGCCAGGTCAAGCATCCCATCGATCTGACCCCAGACGCACTGCTACCCAATGGGTCAGTCTATCATCGCTCTCTGTTAGAAAATGAGGATATTAAGAGGCAGATCCAAGAACTGCTCCACAAGGGGCACATTTGTCCCAGCTCATCGCCTTGTGGGAGCCTAATCGTATTGGTGCAAAAGAAATACAAGACATGGCAACTCTGCATTGATTATCGAGCCCTGGATAAAATCACAGTCCGAAACCGATACCCGATCCCTTGAATCGACAATCTCGTTGATCAGCTCACGGGGGTCAAATACTTCAGTAATATTGATCTAAAGTCTGGCTACCACCAAGCCCCAATAGAACATACAGATGTATGAAATATTGCCTTCAAGTCAAAAGAAGGTCTTTTGGAATGGTTGGTCATGCCCTTTGGTTTGACAAATGATCCATCAACTTTAATAGGATGATGGACGATATCCTATGACCTTTCACCAGTACTTTTGTAGTGGTGTATCTGGATGACATCCTCATCTACAAAAAGAGTTGGGTGAAACACTTGCAACATATTCAACAGGTTCTACGCACCCTGTGACAACACAAACTATGTGCAAACTTGGAAAAATGCTCCTTCGGCATTGACATGGTCCATTACTTAGGCTACATCATTGATCAACATAGTGTGCATGTGGATCCAGCCAAGATCCAAGTCATCCGTGACTGGCCAACCCCAACCACACTCACTGAGCTTCAGAGCTTCTTGGGCCTCACCAATTTCTATCGCAGGTTCATGTTGGGATTCGCTCATATCGCATGGGCCCTCAACCAAGTAACCATGGGTGGTGGTAAGGAAAAATTTGTGTGTGGCCTGTCCCAAAAATAAGCCTTCGATGAATTGAAGCAGCGTTTGTGTTCATCCCTAGTACTTTCATTACCGGACCTGCAACGTCCCTTTGAGATCGAGACAGATGCTTCAGACTATGTTGTGGGTGTTGTTCTCACTCAACACGACCACCCTGTGGCGTATCATAGTGAAACACTATCAGATGTTGTCCATAAGTACCCTACTTACGAAAAAGAAATGTACTCCATTGTGCAAGCCTACCGCCAGTGGAGACATTACATTCTAGGGAAGGAGATATTCATCCACATTGATCACAAGCGACTAAAGTTCATGCAAACCCAAGGAAAATTGTAGAATTACCGCCATTAGAAGTGATCCACATACTTACAACAGTTCCACCTCAACATCAAGTATAAAACAAGAAGTAACAACCAAGTTGTTGATTGCCTCAACCGACCTCTAGTCGTGACACTCAACACGATGCTAGACTCTTGCAGCCATGAGACCTCTGGATGGCCCCACCTCTATGAGACAGACCCTAACTTCTCGACCACCTACCAAATGTTGGGAGAAAACTCAGTGGTCGCTAATTTCCATCTTCAGGATGAGATATTGTGTCATCTTGGCCATATTTGTGTTCCATCAAGCGAGCACGCGAAGTTGATTTGGGAGGCTCACTACAGTCGGGTGGCAGGACACTTTGGCGTCGAAAAGATAGTGGAATTGCTGCAAAAACATTTCTACTGGCTGAAACTACGACAGGATGTCGACAAGTATATCAAGCCCTGCACTACCTGCACTATTTCCAAATCGACCACTAAGAAACAAGGCCTGTACACCCTCTTCCTACTTCCGACAATCTATGGGAATCCATCTCAATGGACTACATGTCAGGACTCACATCCACCAAGAGGGGAAATGACTATGTTTTTGTGGTTGTTGATCGCTTTTCCAAGATGGAAATTATGGTCACCTGCAAGAAGAACATCGATGCAGAGGCCACTGCCAAGATCTTCTTTGAACGTGTCTAGGTACACTTTGGGATCCCACAAACCATTGTCTCAGATTGGGACAGTTGGTTCCTCAACACATTCTAGTCAAGCCTCTAGTCACTGTTGGATACTAAGCTTAACAAATCCATTGCCTTCCACCCCCAAACAGATGGCCAAACTGAGGTTGTCAATCAGATTATCGTACATATATTGTGCATGTACAATTCCAAGCACCCCCGCACATGGGATTTTTACTATTCTTTGATTCCATTAATAAGTTTTCTCTATTCATACTATGTATTTATATATTTTGAACTCCTTTGTTGCTTTCTTCTTTAGATATTTTTTTTTATTCACCTCACAATTCTACATACTGATTTTCTTTTGAGAGTTCATCATCATCACCACTACTTTGTGAACCCAAAAGTTTCTTCACCTTCTTCTTTTTGCATTTTTCTTTCTTTGGCTAAAGGACTATTGATTTGCATGATATTGTGAGGATCTGCTATTGTGTTATATTCTTCTTTAGGAAATCTCCTTTCTTGAGATTGATCCATTTCATTTTCAAATCTATGAATTTCGAATTCCTTATTAGGAACTTCACCCATCATTTTCTTGTTATCAATTTCTTCATTTTTAGGTGCCAGATCATCTTTCTTGCTTTCAATTTCAGATTCTTTTCTCCATATATTTTCATGAAATATTTCATTTGTTGGATATTTATTTTCTAAATTTGTCCTTTGAGATTTTTAATCTCTTCTTTTCTTCCAATCTTCATTAGATTTTCTTCCTGACTTGTATGAATTATTTCTCATGTATTGACTTCTTGATTTTATGCAGTTTTGGGATTTGTGGCCAAATCTATCACAATTGTAACATCTTATGGTATGGAAAAATGTTGTTGTGTGGACAACATATTTGCATTTCAAACATATCATTAAGTTATTGGAACTTCTTGAATCTCTCCTTTCAAGACTCTTTCATTCCAATGCTTTGTGACCAAAGTTATGACAAGAAAAGCAATAATCATTGAAGGTGTTTCCATACTTGAGTCTGTTGTGACATGAGAAGTTTGTCTTTTGATATGTTTCTTGTTTTTGAATTTTATAGCTTCCTTCCTTGACAAAGTTCATGGTTTGTTTTTTGTTTATGACTATACCTTTTTCATTTTAGGAGTATGATCATTTTTCATGTTTTTGAATGATGCTCCATTTTCCACCTTTTTATTTCTTATTGTATCCAAGACCGGTTTTGTCATCAGTTGGTCTTTGACTGTTCTAGATCCTATATAGGATAGTTGATTTGTTCTAGAATTTGATAGTTGCTTTTGTCTTTTCATTCTTCTTTTTAGGTTGATAACTTCCATTTCCAACATGTGACACGTTTCTTCCTTTTTAGTCAACTGAATCTTCAAGGCTTCTTCTTTTTCCTTAGCTTCTTCAAGTTGAGTATTTAGATTGATGACCATTTCTTTTATATCATCCAAGACTCTCGTGTAGTTATTGGTTTTTTCATATGTATTAAACTCTTCTATATATATTTTTAGATAAAAGATTTCATTCTTAAATATTTTGATTTATTCCTTGTTTTCTAGTTGAATCCTTTTGAGGTTGTTGACTTCCAATTCCAACGTGTGGCATGATTCTTCCTTTTTAGTCAACTAGATCTTTAGGGTTTCTTCACTTTCCTTAACTTCTTCAAGTTGATTCTTTAGACTATTGACCATTTCTTTTGTTTCTTCTAATTCTTCTGTGCATTTATTGATTTTTTCATATTCCTTCAACTCGTTCATTTATTTTGTTAGATCAATAACTTCAGTCTTTAATCTATTGATCTATTCTTCTTTGTCTTCTAGCTGAATTTTTAGTTCATGCTCTTAAATGTTAGATTGATCTAATTGTTGTAGTAGCAACATATATTTCTTTTGAAGTTTCTCCAACTCTTCAAAAGTGCACATAACTATGTATTCAAGATGGTTGAGAACATCCTTAGTAATTTCAATATATAGACCATTTCTTGGTTCCATACTAATCACTTCAAATGTAGCTACAACATCAATCGTAAAATATAATATTTTTTCTTTAATGAATACTATGGTATTTATCAATTCCTTGATGTAGTAGTATTTTTTGTTGATGACCGGGGTTTGCATCAATTCTTTGATGGAATTGTCCTCTTCTATGTTTTGTTCTTTATTCTGGTAACAATTCTTTTATCATATTTTGTTCTTCAATCTAATTGGATTTCTCCATTTCCGATATCCAACTCTCTGATACAAGACCCAACTTGTAGTTCTCTAATACAACTGAGAAATGAGGAATCCAACCCTCATAACAAGACCCAAATTGTTGATCTCATATCCAACTGAGATGTGAGGAATCCAACCCTCATAACAAGACTCAACTTGTAAACATGCACCAACTTGATATAATGAACTTTCATTCAATCCATTATATATATATAAACAACATTGGTTGACTAGTATTTTAAGTAATCTTTTCAAAATCTACCACTTGGAAATATGTTATTAGCTATTGACTCAAATGGAGGTGTAGGTGCTCACTAAAATGTAAACTTTCACATCTATTATATATTTTTTGAAAATTGAAATGATGATGATGATGATTAATGTTGTCTGTTTATTATATATATATATATCCACCAAGACACTCTTTTCACCACATGTTTATGGTTTATATAATATTTGAATATGTATAAGATTGAACCAATGTGTCTTTTGACAATGAATAAATTGCACCTCTTCATTCTAATCTTATCAATAAACAATTGATTTTAACTTAATAAGACTTCAAATATTTTGTTAGTTTATTTATCCCTTCATGAATAAGTTATCTTGAAGCAAAAATGAACTTGTTTGGTGTCAATCTTTGTCGAATTACTCTACATGCCTTAAGATTTTGACAGAAAATGAATTATGCATGAGGTGCTTCCTTCAATCCACTTCCCTTTGTGAGCACAGGCTCAAAACCACGGGCTTATCGATTTCAAGCATTGTTCTATTAGTGATTTTATCCTTCCTCCCTTATTCTTCTACATGGGAATATATTCAAATGTCCAAAGGATTATTTACTTCTAGGCCCCTTGTGCTCCTTATTAGCTTCTTTAACTTATCATGCAACCAATGCTGGAACCGGGCTCTCCGGTACTTCGACCTTCGATATTTTCGGCCTTTGTAGTCTTCAAATTCTCCCCGAAGTAAATTTCTCTAAATTAAACTTCACCGGAGTGCGTATACTCTCTTCACTAGTAGATCATGTGGTCGATATTTAATCTCCTATTGAATGGACGATCCTGGCTCATCCAGAGGCTTCAACGAAATCGACGATCACGGCTTAATTTTCAATTGAGATGGACAATCCTCATTCATTTCGACATTCCAAGACTCGAAGATCCTTTAAGTAACTCAACTTCCTTTATCTACGAAGTTGCTCAATGCCATAGTTGAGTATTTTCATGCAACTCTAATTTGACAGTTGACAATATTCTAGGGCTTCGACAATTCTGGACTCTGGGAATTTGAGCTTGACCTTGTCCTTTAATTATCACCAAAGAACCAAATAGGTCCACCACCATGGATCTTCCCCTAACTCAATCTAACAGTTTCTTTTTACTCCAAGAATTCATGCCTTTGGCCCCGCTTATCCTATCTTTCCACTACACTTGATCAATGGTCAAGAATGATCCCAAAGTAGATCAACAATTAGATTTACTTCGTGATTTCTGCCTTTGCAGATTAGCTGATAAAATAAGCTTGGATATCCTCGAAGTTAGTAATCCCAGAGTGATGTGGCTTGTTGATTTCACTCAAGATGACGTGGAACCTAATTCAATGTGCCACACATCACCCTGATTCATGACTTTCATGGACCTTATGTGCCACATCGATCTTGACATTTTTCACCATTTGATTGGGCCACGTGTCATCTATTGTTGACATGATCCTCCTGATGTGGACCTACTGATGTGTCACATGTCTTCCTCTTGGATCTAATAGTCACAGATTCATCCGAAGTTCATCCTTGATTCATTCGAAGTTCCTATCCTCCGCTTGATCCAACAATTGAGAATTGACACAAATTTTCTCCACGAGATCTGACGATCAGCGTTCACTTCATGACTTCGAAGGTTTCAATACTTTGTATCTTATGGGGTCCTTTTATCCTGTCCTTCCACTTGGTTCTATATGACGATCAAGACAAATCCCAAACTGATCTAATGGTTGTGATTACTCTTGAATTTTGAATGGATGATTAGGATTCCATGATCCTTCACAAGGGATTCTTCTGTGTAGGCTCTGGCTTCTGTGTGATCTGATGGTCCAGGATTGTCCTGGGAACTACATCAACATACAATATTCTTCCTTTATTCTTTTTGAGTTTACTGTGTGGATTTCAATCCCAATAGCACTTCTGCAACGTGCTCTCCCTTCTGAGTTTTCCTTCATCCTTTCCAAATACCTTAACATTACATGCTTCGATTATGTGTTTGTATTCTTTGTAGAATCTCCCCGTTATCCCGAGATTTAGGAACATAGGATCACTGTTGATCCTACCGTGATCAACAATGATAACGAATGTATTCCTCCCTAAGGTGATATTCCTCTGCCCCAAGGTGATCTTCCTTTTCCTCTGATTACTGTACATGTTTGACTCATGTTTCCATAAATGACAACACACAATCAATAATGCCAACAAACAGTTCCCTAGGGTCATAGTTCCAGTGGTCATAGTTCCTAGGGTCATAGTTCCCTAGGTTCATAGTTCCATAGTTCATAGTTCCCTAGGGTCATAGTTCCCTAGGATCATAGTTCCACAGTTCATAGTTCCTAGGGTCATATTTCCACGGGTCATAGTTCTAGCGATCATAATTCCACAGGTCATAGCTCCACAAGTCATAGTTCCATAGGTCATAGTTCCACAAGTCATAGTTCCTGGGGTCATAGTTCCTGGCATCATAGTTCCAAAGGTCATAATTCTACAGGTCATAGTTCCATAGGTCATAGTTCCTAGGATCATAATTCCACAAGTCATAATTCCATATGTCATAGTATCAAACTTCAATATAATTTTATATGTTTGATTACCATTTTTGTACACATTTATAGGTATCAAATTTCAATATTATTTATAGGTTTGATTTCCATTTTTTATACTTCTAGTATAAGTTGTCATTTCAATTGTAATCTTTGAGGTTTAATGTAAAAAAAATATCATCACATAAAAATTATTTTATTATTATATAAAAAAATAAAAGAATAAGTTACTTTCAAGGTTTATGTTTCAAAAAATATTAATTATTTTAACAACAACAAAAAAAATCACTTTAGCAAAATGTGAAAGTTATGTATCAAAATAAAATTATCATCTTTTTTAGGAAATATTTAATTATATAGCAATTTTTTTTTCAAAATAAAAAATTAAGTTAAATTTAAATATCACTTTGTAATAAGATAAAAAAAAATTATTAATATAACTATCAAGTTTAAATATCACTTGAATTACACAAAGTTCATTTTTGTGTAGTTTAAATGTTCTATGTTTGTAACATTTTCTTGGTACATTGTTTTCGACGAATTTTTCCCAAAACCAATCAAAACTTTAGGAGGGACCATAGGCACATCATTTATAATATAGTTAAATGTTAGGATTACAATTATTAATTTAGGTTTATTAGTCATATGTATTAACTTAGGTTTTACTAGTCATCGTGTATTGACTTAGGTTTTATTAGTCTTATGTTACATAGTTTAGTTTTAATATGACATAGTTTAATATAGTTGTAATTTATATTAGGTGCAATTATATTGTATGTGTTTTGATATAAGTTTTATAAATTTAAAAATAATAGGAGGTTGTACTATTGTGTGGCAAGGCATGTGAAATACAAAGCGTCAATAAAAAAGAAATGGTGAAATCAACGGTCCGCACGGAACAAAGTTGCACAACCTTTAAACAAGAGACTTGTTGATCTTCTACTATTCTTACTACCTTTCTTGGGCTGACCTAGGTTCAGATCTACCATGGTTTCCAACAAAACCCCTTTAAAACTATCGGCCCCTCTCGTAAACTAGAAGGCAACGTAGTACATAAAGTGCATTGCACGGTCTCACCCAAGACAGTTCTATTGGTGGCTACAACGCTCAAGTTCTTGCATCTTGGGAATGAGTGGGGATCTGGGATTAACCTTTGTGATATTCATTTGTTACGTTAACATTCATCTTATATTGAATACCATATCATTCTTATTTATGCATGTAAAATAGTAGATCTAACTAGTCATTCACACATTTGTCTAACATCTAATCATTGACAATAAAGGAAATACACAATATTCATTCCCATAACACATGATCTACCATGGTTCACCCCTCCTGGGTATGTCCATAAAGATTTGGTTGCTCTGCTCTTTTATTATGGTGGTTCCAAAACTAAAGCGCCATGTGCATTACACTCTTGATCAACGGGTCAATATCTACAATGAGGCAGACTAGATCACACCAGGCTCCTCATCCTATGATCTAACCATAAATATCTACTATGTTTCCCCTCCTCAGCTCAACAGTTTACAAAAAAGATCATATTTATAGTCATTATTGTCCTCTCTCATCCAACCTGAGCATTAAGAAACAACAACTACCGAACCATATTCCCCACCAACCTAGACCTCCTAGGTACCTACTTATACATGTTTTTGGCTTACCAATCATTACATATTCTTACCAAAACCATAACCCTATCATGGATAGGTATTCTTGCATGTGTGCATCGCATGCTTTCCTCTTCTGCATGCGTGTTTGTCTTGCATGTGATGCTTTTCCTGCATGTGCATCTATATTGCACATGCTGCTTTTCATGCATGCACGTTTTCCTTACATGTGCTGATTTTCCTCAAAACTAGGCCTATGCCCAATAGGCCCCCAACACTGACATTGTGACTCATCCCGAATCACTGCCTAAATCTAGTGTCTGTCGTTGCTTGTGCCAACACGTCATAGTACATTTCGGTGATTCTTTGGCACTGCACCTGAGCCTGGCTGCTCCTTTTGTCCATGTCTTCCACTTGCTGCACGGTGACTGGTTTTTGTAGTAGCTCTCCTCCTTCCACTGCGATGTGCTCTACACTCAATTTTTTTGTGTCGATCTCGATGACCACCTGTTCTTCCTTTTCTTGCAGGGACTCCAACTAAGCCTGTCGCATCATCTTTTTCTCTTGTACTGCCTTTTCCTCTACTTGTAAGGTTTTCATCTCCGCAATAGTTTTGATCTTTTCTGGCAGTGACATCATTCTTTGTCGTTGTTTGACGTCTTTCAAGGTGGTGTTGTTCGTCCTCCTTCCCTTGCAACTCTTGTAGGCTTCCATCCTCTATAAGTTGTGTCCATAGTTGGGTGCTCTTCTCCAGCAGTTGTGTCAACCCTTGTATATTCTGCGTGATGCTCTTTGCAGAAGCTATTGTGTCCTGCTCCCTTTGCACTATGATTTCTGGAGGATTTGTGGGAATTGCATGCTCCTCCAACTCTTTGATCTGGTCCTTGTAATGTTGCATCATCTGCGCTATCTTCTGCATTTTCTCATGCGCTGACACTCCTTGTATTCCTTCGTTGTCTGAGATGGCTTGGAACATTGCGTGGATTTGGTTTTCCATCTCATCCACCTTCTGTTGTGCCATATTCTTCTATTTCCCTTCTTTCTAAGTTCCTCCTTTAGTGAGGTGTTGTCTTCCTGCTCCAACTATAAGTTTGTCACGTTAGATATTTCTCTAGACTGAATTTCCTACGCAACGCTCACTTGTAATTTATAAAGTTCTTTGGTTGGAATATTGGGAAACACCAAGTCCAACACCTCAATATCTCTCAACGACCTCTACATTGTATCCTCATCCATGAACAACATGTCGAGAGTAATCCTTAAGTTTGCACTCCCCTGCATCGTGATTTTCACTGTCTCACCCACCGGTACCCCTTCTTTCGTTGGCATTGCTATCTTTTGTTGTTGTTCCTCTGTTTTGACCTTTAACTGCTCCAGCATTGTTTTCAGCTCTTCTATTTTCTCCAAAATTGAAGCTCTGTGGTTCTCAACATTCTCTCATACGCCTGACATCCAATCCTCTACATTCGTGGCTATCAACTTCACGTCGTCTATCGTCAATGATGTTTCCATGGGCTTCCTGTGGGCCTTGGCCTTCTTTCTGGAACCACTTGGTTACTCCCCTGTTCTCTTCCTTTGGGCCTATGGTGGTTCATATGCTTCTACCATTTGTGTATCCCTGTCGGTATCCTACCCTTATCCTTCTTCCATTGAGACTTCTTGTGTCTCTGTCTGCTTTTCCTTCGGACACACTTGCGCTATTGTTTCTCTTATTGTCCGCTCTATGCGCGATGATCCCTGTGTAGAACCACATTGGGATGGCTTCTTAATTCTGGTTTTATTTTTTATTTTATTTTTGTCCCCTTCTTGGCCCTGTGCCATATTTTTCTTGGTGCTTTCTCTACTTTTTCCTTCCTTCTACACAAGGACTGTCATGTCCTCCATCCTCATTCGTGCTTCTAGCACTGTCTTTGGGATTGTTGGAACTCTCCACTCCTCAGGCCATTCCTAGACCTCCATATGGATGTCCTGTATTGTTACACAATACTTCAACTCCAACCACTCCTTAGCTAGATCCCTCTTTTCTTGTAGCCACATACTCTGGCACGATTCCTGGAAGTTCGTTATCTATCAAAATTTCTGGACCATTTCTATGGGAATCCTCCATGTCTCCATGACTCTATTTTGGATCTCTATCAAGTATATCATGAGCATGTCATTGTTAAGTTTCTTCTTTTTGGTATCAGTTATACTACGAAGGGATGTGTAGCGCATTGTGCCACATTTTCCCATCCTTGGCAGGAACAGGGTGTATGTGGGTTCCTGGCACCCCATAAGTGTAATAAGGATGAGTAACCACGAATAGTGGAAATCAGAGCCCCAGTCTTGCATTTCCTTGTAGTCTTGAAGGAACGAGTTCAGTAGGTAAGGGCCCCAGCTCATTGAGCTCCCCTTTGTGCACTGCGTCGCAATTGATACTACTCATGCAGGCACTTCTTATTTTCATCACTTATGTATTAATTTGCAACCGATCAATCTTGTTTTAAATCATGTCACAATATCATTGATTTGATTGATCCTGATACCTATGTTACCCATTTGTGTTCCATACTTTGCTTTGATCTCATCTGAGATGGCTTTCACCTTAGTTTTGTCTTATAGGTATTGTTTCTTCTTCTCCCTATCCATCCACAAGATGCCTCCATGCACCCTCGCTAACAACTATTTAACACATCCGTTTATGTGTTTCTTGTGCCAGAAGTGTGGTATGTCTAATAAGTTCACGATTCCAGTGTTGTATAGTCCTAGGATCCACTGCAAAGGCTCTAATAGTGGCACGATGAGCCTTCTCCCCTTCTCTTCAAGTAGCTTTGTGCTACAAAACATCGGAAATTTATGGCATCAAAGACATTATGGTTGGAGTATTTAAGGCTATCGACTCCTCCCACCATGTTATCGTCAGTATTCACTCCCTTGGGAATTTTTAGCATCATTATGGCCATTTCCACTTATACGTGTTGTACGCCCTGCACACTACTCTCTGCTCACACCTTTGGTACGACCTCTTGCTCTGTTTCACTCTGGTTCCAGCTCTAGGCCCTGTTGCATGGAACCCGTGGATGGTTCTTCTTGATGCAGCCCTTTTTCCTTGGATGCATCGAATTCTATCTGTTCGACATCCTCTTCCGGCTGCTCAGGATCTTGTGTGGGTTCCTTATCCTCTTCCACATGCAATGTGGTCTGCTTGTACTTCGGTGTGTGTATTTCTTCCACATAAACCACTGTGGGAAATCTCATTTGTTTCGGTTTGTGGCACCCAAGTGCTACTCCATGCATTTCGTTCGATTCTTCTCGACACTCCAACCCTCGGTGGTGACATGGCAAGGAAATCCAAACTACAGGATTCCAAATCGACATATGGTAGCGCAAATTCGCACTATGTCACTCTTTTGCTCGGCTCTGCGTTCTTCTCCTTATAAAATAACATAATTGGTTGTTTTCCCCCCTTTTCCCAACTTTATAGTGGGATGGAGAAGTGACAACTATGTCACATTGACAGTTGTCACTTTTTCACTTTTTGTTGTGTTTCCTGCACATTGTACCTTTCTACCCGTTAATTTCTCTTCTGCATGAAATGTTTTCGAACCCTGGTTTTCTTGCAACGCACTGTTCTGTTATACCAGTTCTACTCTATCAAGATCCTCCATGTGCGTTGATTTGTTTTTATTTTTATCCCATTTTTACTTTTTATGGTTTTCCTTCTTTTTATTTGTTTTTCTCGTTTTCTCTCCCTTACTTCTACTATAATACAATATATACATATATTCTTACTACGTGGTAACTTTCTAAGTACTAAGAGGTCGACTGCCCCTATAAAGTTTCATTCGACTCCCATTGATCATTCCTTTGAGTTTTGTACCTCATAAATCTTTCAATTGTACAACTTCCCCCCCCTGTGACAGTCTTCACTTCATATGCTCCCAACCAATGCATTCTGAATTTTCCTGGATGCTGAAGAAATTTATTGTCATACACCAAGACTAGGTCTCCCTCCTTTAAACTCTTCCTTTTAATATGTCTATCATGCCAAGATTTGTTGCTTGATTTTTGTACTTCTTGGTGCAATCCTGTTAGAATCCTATGTTCTTCCATCTCCCTCAGTTGACTTATCCTTTCTTGTACTACACCTCATTCTTTCATGTTGGTGATTGTTGTGATGTGCAGAATAAGTACCAAAAATTCTAATGGCACGACTACTTCTTGTCCATAAACCAACCTGAATGGTGTATGTCATGTCAACTCTTTGCATGTAGTCCTATATGCCCATAATACTACTGGTATCTTCAAATCCCAATCGTCCCTGTTGACATTGCATATTTTTGTTAATGCATTCTCTAGGATATTATTAAAGGCTTTCACTGTCCCATTTGATTGAGGGTGATAAGGTGTACTCTTTTGATGATATAATTCAAACTCCTCAGTCATAGCCTTGATAGTACTATTGATGAAGTGAGTGCCTTGGTCACTCATCAAAATACTTAGGCATCCAAATCTAGTGATCACTTTCTCAAACAGGAAGTGTGATGATGTCTCTACGCTACAATATTTTAATGGTGTTGCTTCTTCCCATTTCGTTAAGTACTTTGGTGGAGTAATGATATACCTTGCTCCTGACCTCTTTGTTGGTGGGTTAATTGGTCCCACAAATTATGTTGCCCATTTTTTGAATACTTGCAAGGTCAGTTGTGGTCTTAGGGGCATCACATCCCATCTATTAGGTTTTCCACCCCTTTGAAATACATCACATCTCTGTAAGTAGTCCTTTGCATCTCTGTGAATGGTCGGCCACCATAGTCCTGCGCACAATACCTTATGTGCAGTAGATTTTCCTGCATAATTTCCTTCAGTTATTCCCTCATGAGCCTCTGCTAAACTCCTAGGCCTTTCATGTTCTAGTACACATATTCTCAATATGTTGTCTATGCCCAGCTTGTATAAGTGTCCTGCAATCAATTGATAGTATGCAACTCTGACTACTGGATTTTTCTTTTATGTAGTGTTGAATTCTTGTGGTGCAATCCCTGTACTCAAGTATTCAATGATGTCAGCAAAATATTCATCAGCTACTTGGACTAAAAATAAACGTGCATCAGGAAAGTTTTCCTCTAAATTTGTAGGTCCATTTCCATTGGTGATCCTCGATAGGTGATCGGGTCCTGCATTCAACTTCCCTGGTTTGACTATCACTTCAAAGTCAAATTCCTAAAAAAACAATAACCATCTACAGATTCTCCCCCCCCAACACTGGCTTATTGACTAGGTACTTAAGGGAAGAATGATCTGTGAACATTTTAAAGTGTTTCCCAAGTAGATAGTGTCTGAATTTTTGTAGTGCATATACCATTGCTAGGCCTTCTCTCCCTGTAGTATTGTAGTTTTTCTCTAACTCTAATAGTTTTCTTCTTGCAAATTCTATAGGATGATCTAACTCTCCTGCTCCTGGTTGTGCCAAAATAGCTCCAAGTGTTATGGCTGATGCATCTACATGCACATGAAATTTCTTTTCCCAGTCTGGGAATACTAGTATAGGTGTTGTGACCATTTTTTCTTTTAGAGTGTCCAAACCTCGTTGACAGTCCTCATTCCACTGGAATTTACTATCCTTATTCAACAGTTTCTCCATCGGTGTAGTGATCTGTGCATACCCTTTTATGAATTTCCTGTAGTAGCTTGTGTGTCCCAGTGTTTGTCTCAACTGGCATACTAATTTGGGTGGCGGTCAGTTAACAATGACTGCAACCTTTGCAAGATCCACCAATAGCCCTTGTTTACAGACTATATGTCCCAATAGTATTCCAAAAGGTGTCCCAAATATGCACTTCTTGATATTTAATGATATCTGACACTACCTGCATATTTCCAACATTGGCCTTAACACCTCTACATGATATTTCAACAGAATGTAGATTGTCCAGTCATCCAGATATACTTCTAAAACTAATGGATGAATTCTTTGAAATCAGCTATGACTACCCTTGAGAATATAGCTGGTTCATTCTTCATCCCAAAAGGCATGACTGTGTACTGGTAGGAACCCCATTTTGTGGAAAAAGTGGTCTTGTACTTGTCTTTTGGAGCTATCTTGATTTGATGGTATCTTGAGAATCCATCTGTGAATGAGTGTGCTTCTTGGCCTCCCACATTCTCTAATACCTCATATGTGAAAGGGGTGGGAAAACGGTCATGTAGGAAAGCATCATTCAAATTTATCAGATCGACACATATCCTTATGCCTCCTTGTTTCTTCTCCTGGACTACCGTAGGGCTTATCCATTCTAATTCTTCTACTGGTTCTATGATTCCAACTTCCAACATTCTGTCAATTTTTGCTTTTACTTTCTGCTTATATATTGGGTTCAGTCTATATGGTCGTTGTTTGACATATCTAGCCTCGGGTTTGAGAGGTATATTCATCTCTCCTAGTTCTTCGGCTATGCCTTTCATATTTGTAAATCTTTTTGGGAATAGGTCATTGTACTCACGCAACAACTCTGTTATTCTTTCTACTATTTGTTCATCCTAATAATCTCCAATACTGGCCATTTTGGGATTATCATTTGTCCCAATATTTACTTTATTCACCTTGATTGGCACAAAAAATACTTTTGATGCCAGAGATGAACCTTCTACCTATATTTCTCCTTCAATTTATGTAATTTGAATGTTGCATGGGTCATCTTCATCTGGTGCTTCTTCCTACACATGATAGCATGATAATAGTTCTTTCACTGTTTGTCTATTTTTTTTTATGATACTCTGTTATAAGTTCAACCTTTGGTTCCTTAATAAATATCACCCTTCTAATTTGTTTGAGAGTTGAATCAATGTTGGGGTTCTCATGTTCAAATGATAAAGTGACTATAAAATTATGCTATAATGTTGTCCATTTTGTAGTGCCTCTATGCAATTCCTGGTCTACATACCAGTTTGTTGGAATTATTTCCAATGTGTGAATGAAGTGATGAGGTCATTCTTATGGTGGTGTCATTTTCCATAGTGTTTTGCACTTATCCAAGTGTTATGTTGGTGTCCCTTGTCCATCATATATCTACATTTCATTACTTCCCTGTTCTACGTTGAATCTAATGCTCAATAATCGCTTACAATGGTAGCAGTCCTTGACTGTCTCTTTGTGTGCACCCCACCATCTTGTAGGTGTTGCCCTGAGTGTTATGTATAGAGCTAAGAGCCTCTGATTTTATAACACTTCATCTTCATATCTTGTTAGGAATTCTTCTAAGTCATTCACCCCATGAAAACTGTGAGGTTCTCTTATCTCTGTACCTACCCATCTTACTATGCAGTCTATTCTTGCGCACCTTCTTTTGGATACTTCATGTAATCTCTGCTACCAATTCTCAAACCTTGTATCTGAGTTTGAAGCACATGGTGTGATACTTCTCCAACTGAGTACCCCATATGCAGTTGGATTCACATAATCTTCTTCTCGCGCGGTGGTTCTATATAACTAGTTGATTTCCTCTAGGTCTAAGCAAGTGGGTTCTACAAACCTTTATCCTTCTGATGGGTCTAGTGGCGCAACGACTTTGTACTCTCATGAATGAAATGTCATATTCCTTGTCTTCAAATTGATTATGTTCTAGTTTTTAAATGCCCAATCTAAGCCAAGAAATGTTGTATAAGGTGTTGTGCCATCCACTATTTCTATCACTTCAAAATTGGCTTTAGTTTGCACTCCATCCAGATCTACTGTCGCACCCTTTAGCCTTACAATTGGTAGAACCCTGTGTTGATTTGTTAGTTTTAGTTGAAAAGGTGAATATCCTAATGTGGGATCTCCCATACATTTCTATGTCTTCTTGGGTAACACATTTACGTCGAAGCCTAAATCCAATATAATATCCCCCATGTTGAAATCTCCAATGTTGGCATTCAATCTGAACTCTCTACTTGTCCTCCTCCTTGTATGCAAGTGATTAACTATTTTCTGCTCTATCTTTCCCTCTACGTCTTTGTTACATCTTTATAACATATTTTGTAATACTTTAACAGATGATGGATCATTTAGTAGTTTAACACAAGATCACATAAAATACTTTATGGTACTTAGTTGTCCTAGGGGTTGGCTTCACTTGTGTGATCCAAAGATGAGGGCATCTCATATGTTGGTACATCTTGAGTATGTTGCACAATTGATGTAGATGCAATTTTTGGCTTCAAGAATTCTTGTATGGATTTATTGAATAGCTCCTTTTCATTCTGTGCATCAAACTACTTCTGTGGTTCGACATTCTTCTTCACCCATTGGTGTTGTGTTGGATCTTGTCTTACTACGTCGTCCCATGTTTTAGATCCTCCATACATAACTATGTTGATATTTATTCCATCATTCCTTGCTTCTGCAGAAATCCATTGAACATTTTGATTGTTTTGATTCCTCTTTTCCTAGATCTTCCCCAATAGTGTTGGACAGTCTTCGGTGTCACGATCGCATGCACGAAAATACAATATACATGTCGTAGGTGGAAGTGGACATTCTCTTGCATAGTTTTCTAGTTGTTGACATTTATGCATACTACCAGTCCTCTGCCTCTTCCAAAGCATCATCTACCTCATCCTCCACCTTTGTATCCAACTCGATCTCCTCGCGGGACGTTGTATTGAGGCACCTGATTATACTGCGCAGGATTATACTGTGGATGCATGGTATTGTATTGTGGTTGCACAATGTTATATTGTTGTGGTGCAATGTTATATGGGGTTGGTACTTGGTTAAATTATGGTGAAACTTTCCCTATCATCATTTCTTCCTACACCCTACAGGTGTCTGATGCTCTTTCCCTCATCAGCTCCATTGTCCTCCGATATTTGTCATCATGGCCTACTGACTTGAAAAAGTTGCAATATGAACCCTTAGGCATTGCCTGGTATTTTTGCATCGTTGGAAAATGATATGGATCATGACCCTCTGTCTTACAGATCTCACGCCATAGTCCTCCTGTCGACAAAGGGTTTGGAAGTCATGTTTCCATGTACTGCACGAATGTTGGGCACTCATTTTTGTGATGTCCTTCTGTCCTACATGTGGTACACCAAACAAATTCTATGTTTTCCTTACTCTTGTTCTGGTTCAGTTGAAATGTTAAATTCTTCAGATCATCCTTCAGCTCCTCTATTGCTAGATCTATCTTATGGTATTGGTTATAGTCTAGTTGTAAGGATGCCTATAGAGCCTCTGCCCGAGTTTGAAACTTTTGTTGTCTCAAATGGTATTTCAAGTGTGGTAGAAGGGAATTCACAAATAGATGTCTATGTTGCATATATGTCATGACATACTTCAAATTTCCCTTCAATCGTTTGAATCCCTGGTCAATCTCCCAGACATATTCCCCTAGTTTGTTTCTGATCTCTATCATCTCATTCATGTACTGATCCTCTGAGATAGGCTTCTGGAACTAATTGATCAACAACTTATTGATATCCACAATCATTCTAGTTATTCCTAGTGGACTGTTTTCAACTAATCTCATGTACCAATTAAGTGCGCGGTCTCTTAGTGTGATAGCTAACTGCGCAAGTTTTGTATCCTCATATGTGATCTACTTTTCTTCCCAGATCTTTTCACATATGGAAAAGTGCTTCGTAGGGTCCTCAAATTCCTCTCCCTTGAATTCTAGTAACCTAATGGTGGGATCATGTCCTTCCATTGCAAACTATGTTGGACTACTACCTCCACACGATGTAGATCCTTGACTAATGCTTCCTGAACTGGCTCCCCTAGTTGTTGCTCCATGTGTAGATGTACTTCCTTCTGTGTTTCTTCCACTGAAATTTGATTGTCTAAACGGTGGTGTTATCTCTAGTGTATTGGTCACACATGGGTTTATGGGTTCCACAGTAACACTAATATGGATAGGAGTTATGCCTTCAGTTCCTTCCCTTAGACCTCTTGTCTTCCTTTCATATATTGCATGCTGTATTTCCTCAATCTGCTCCATAGCCTGGAGATCCTCTACCTCTTCTTAATCACTTGCCAAGACTTCCCTCACGGCTATGGCTCTCTTCTCAATGTTCATCTTGTATTGATAGGGTGCTCCACTGCGCATTATTCCATTTGTTTCCATGATCTGCTTGATCTAGTATTCCTCCATCATGATTGGATCCAAGGCCTCCTCCTTCTTTCCTTTATCCATCTTTTCCCCAATTTCTCCATCTCTTGTCAATGCTTCCCCCCTTCCCCCATGCACGCAGGGAAGTTTAACTATTTGATGTCATTGTCATTACACCTTTGTTATACAGTAAATTATTGATGGAAGTATACAATGATATGATATAACTACCTCTAGGTTCCTTTAGGAACTCTTTCTCTCTTGTGATGTAATACTTTGTAGTATCTACTTCAAATTCTGTGATAAATCTTGCAACGATGTTGTCTAACCAGAAATCTACTACGCATGTACATTATTGTCAACTTGTTGTAACTGCGTGATCTCCATAGAATTCCATTCTAGCTATCTGATCCGATTTGTAGGGTGGTTTTATTTCAACCTCAATATCCACTCCTACAAAACACGCAAAAAATCACAGAAAAAATACTTCATGCAAGTCGCCAAATACATACTTGTCCAAATATTTGCGCAGTGTTAACTTCGGGTTTCTGTTATCTTTTCGTGAAAATTCCAGCTCCTTTGTTTTCAACCATATCTCAATCTCTTTTTCAACCAGCTCTCAATCTCTACCTTTGTTTTCAACCGCTCTCAATCTCTGCCTTTGTTGAGTTCCATGGTCTAAAAATCCCATTTTATAATCTCATTCTTTTTAACATTTCCTCACCAGATCTGATATTCTTGTCACGATTCTTCAACAAATCTCATTAACTCAATCCCATTCTGTTTCAATCGGTAACAGAACCATTTGTTGGTATTCTTCTATTTGTACTACCTTTCTTGGTTTGACCTAGGTTCATATCTACCATGGTTTCCAACAAAACCCCTTTAAAACTATCAACCCCTATGGTAAACTAGAAAGCAAGGCAGTACACAGAGTGCATTGCATGGTCTCACCCGAGATAATTCTATTGGTGGTTGTAATGCTCAAGTGCTTGCATCCTGGGAATGAGTGGGGATCTGGGATTAAACTATGTGATCTTCATTTTTTACTTTAACATTAATCTTATATTGAATACCATGTCATTCTTATTCATGCATGTAAAATAGCATATCTAACTATTCATTCACACATTTTTCTAACATATAATCATTGATAGTAAATGAAATACACAATATTCAATCCCATAACACATGATCTACCATGGTTCATTCCTCCTGGGCTACGTCCACAAATATTTGGCTGCTTTTCTCTTTTAATATGGTGGCTCCAAAACTATAGTGACGCACGCATTACACTCTCCATCAGCAAGTCGAGATCTACAATGAGGCATACTAGATCACACCAGAATCTTCATCTTGTGATCTAACCCTCAATATCTACCCTTTTTCCCCTCCTTATCTCAATAGATTACAAAACATATCGGATTTACTATCATTCTTGTCTTCTCTCATCCAACCCGAGCATTAAGAAAAAACAACTACTGAACCATCTTCCGCCCTGACCTAGACATCCTAGGTACCTACTTATACATGTTTTTGGCTTACCATCCATTACATCTTCTTACCAAAACCCTAACTCTATCATGGATAGGTCTTATTTCATGTGTGCCTCGCATGCTTTCCTCTTCTGCATGCACATTTGTCTTGCATGTGTTGCTTTTCCTTCATGCTTGTTTGTCTTGCACATGCTGCTTTTCTTGCATGCGCGTCTCCCTTACACGTGCTGCTTTTCCTCAAAATTGGGTCTGTGCCCAACAAGACCACTATGCGTGTGATTTCATCCATAAAAAATTGCTCGTGCCACGCGTTATATGGAAAGAAAATAGTGTGTTATAAGATACCACTCCCAAATATACCTTCTGATTGCTCGTTGTGTAAAGCAAACTCACTGTTGGAAACCGTCGGTTTTTTTAATTAAATAAAGTTGTATAAATTATTTAAGTTCTTTAATTCTCCTATTATTAAATAAAAATCCCTCCCTTTCTTTGCATTTCATCATGGGTTTTCACGACTATCACTGTTAGGGGAATGGGAACCACTTTCCAACTAAAACGCGAACACTATTACAGATTCCCTTTCCACCAAATTCATGTGTAAGGGAACCCATGGGTAAGTGCTAAGGTACCTTTTCCTTTTCTTGATTTTAAAATGTCGAGGCTAAATAAAACAAAATAGATTGAAACCCTACCCGAGGTCGAAGTAAGTTTATATGATAGAAACTCTCAAATTTTCCATCCTAAAGTCTCATTTGATCTGTTCGAGCTACATAAATTGGCCCAGGCTAGATTTGTAAAACTAAATGACTTTTTTAACTCCTCGAGTTCAACCCTAGCTCATTATATCGTCCCACAAGTTTATAATTTTCCTGAATTCATACATTGGTGTGCAAATAGATATGTAGTGTCTTCCTGAAGTTTTGTAACTAAAAATGGGACTCGGTTATTTAATGTTAGGGCCCAATATATTTCTTAGATTCTTAGGGTTTCTAAATTCAACGATGGATAGCCTATTAACGAAGAAACCCTAGCCCTAAATTTTACACAATTAAATTTCCATGAGCGATATTCCTTTGTTCTATCTCTGATGAAAGATGATACTACAACCTTTCATGATCAGGAAATTTATCAAACCAATATGTTTACCTCAAATGTACATGAAGTGATATGTATGATTTGCTTTGTTTTAGGTTATGATTCTGATGAAATTGTGGATAATGTTATTTTAGGGTTTCTCGGAGCAATTTTCCCTTCTACCCAAGTAGTGGTCAAGTTCTATGTTGCAAATTTTATATCCAAAGTCATTGCTGAACAACTCAATAATTTTCGTTTAAACAGAGCCTTTTGTTTCCAATCATACTCGGTTTACTTGCTCATGTATCAAAGACAAAAATAATTCCATATCTTATACCCGGAAACTAAAAATGAGGTTGGAGAGCTTGTTTTGGTTATCAATTGGACTCCTATAATCAGAAGTAAGCTTCAAAATGAAGTTTTCTCTCTTTATATAAATTCATTTATGTCTAAAGTCTATGCATTTTTTCATGAATATGGTCAACCTAGAATTTTCCCCGAGATTAAAAAGTTGTTACATGAATCTTCTGAGACTAAATTAGGAGATTGGTTTATGTTTAAAGATTATATGGTTCAAAAGTTAAACCTTTAAAACTTCCAAGTTTCCTAACTATGATGATATTTGATTTAGAATTTATAAGGCAAAGTCTTAATGTGGATGAGGTTCATTTCATTCCAAGGAAAAACAAGACAAATTTTGAACCCAAAAAGAAGGTTAGGCCTTTCATTCTGTATATAAGGTCAGATTTATAGGTGGTAGAAACAGTGATGCAAGGACTGGGATTTGAACAAGGAGAAATTTGGAAATATGATCATTTAGGGGTCATTAAAAATAGAAGGGTGGAGTTGGATACTGCACCATATCAGCATCAAGGTAAACTTGATTTAGAGAAGATCATAAATCTGAATAATTGGGAGGAGGTACATAATCTTCTTCAAGGACAGATACAAAAAGAGGTGTCATTTCCATCAATGAAAGAAGTAGATATTTCCACACCTCTACCACAATAAAATACATTGAAGAGGAGCTTCAATCTAGAACTGCATGATCTGGAAAAAGAGGAAGGGAAATCCGACAAAAAATACAAAGTTGAAGTAATAAATGTAGAGGATGGCATAGAAAAAGAAGCTAAACCTGAAACAAGAACCGTGGAAAAGATTCAAAAATAAGTTGTTTATTCAATAGATACTCTTCCATCGATATTTATGAAACTACTAGTGGACGAGACAACAAAAGTTAAATCATAGAGTTTTTTTGCCAAATTTGATGACATAAGAAACAAGAATGAATAGGTTAAAGAACTTTGGAGCGGAAAATTGAAACTGGATCATCTAGAAGAAATATTGTTATCTGGAATAGATTATGAAAAAGGAAAGTTGAATTTGGCAATATTGGAATCATATAGTCCAAGCATTCATGGACAGGACAACTATAAAGCAACTGATTTCTCTCTAAATCTTGATGATATTCCCTTACCATACAAAATGGGTTTGCATAATCAGACTGGGGAGATGATCACAAGGGAAATTATGAAGACTTATCTTAGCCTACAAATATTGCAGAGACTGAATAGTCAATTTAAGCAACGGTTGAAGCAAGAAAAGACAACCTCAAGAGTGAAACAACTGAAAGTAGATGATTGATAGAAAAGATTAGTTAAAATGAGAGATGATGCTACAAATGAAGAACCTGTTCAGACGATGCTAAATGAAAAAGATAATGAAATATCCATTTTAAAGAAGAAATTAAAGATGTCATATGTGGATCATGTACAAACCCCAGAACTTTTGGTCATCCAAAAGGAGAAAGAAATATTGATTGAATTTATTGCAAGTTTGAATGAACAGAATAGTTATTTACAAAAAAAAGTTCAAGCACTCGGACAGGGCATTCCCTCATCATCTTCAAGTGGAACATTAGCAGGTAGCTCAGAAGATTTAGTCAAATCTTTAACTGATTTAAATTCCAAATAAATTGAGGTCGAACAACTAAAGAAAAAAGTTTCAATTTATGAAACTAAGATTAATCTTTTGAGAGAAAATGTTAGAGAAAAGGAAATACAGCTTAAGAAGATGTAGGGATCAAAATAAAAGTTACAGGAGGAATATGATACATTAAATAATAAGTTGTCTAGAAAATCTTATTTAATGGGAGCACGTCATATAGTTTGGGATACAATTATTGAACAAGTCAATAAGATGTGGAAATGTTTTATTATTATGGAGGAAGAGGCCAATTTGATCAAGAAAGTTGAAATTGATATTACAAAGGCCAAAAAACAATTGGGATATAAACCTCATGCTGCCAATAAGATCATAGAAAACCTTAACTCCATGAAAAAAGAGGAATTAAGTCAAATTAGAGTTAAAGATAGAACATGTGTAATAATGGATTTTGAAAAAGTTCTTACTAAAAGGAACTTGCTTCAACAAGTTGAACATAAACTTGTTCAAGTTCGAAAGAATGTACAATGGTATAAAGATCATTACAAAAAGATGGTTGAAATGGGTCTTCCTTAATACTATGGTAAAAAGGGTAATTTCCTTTCCTTAGCAGAATATCAACCACTTTTGATCTCAACAAGGGAAAAATTCAAGTAAATTCAAAGGAGCAACTAGGGTACTAAAAGGTCAAACAATTGTTGACCTTCCAAATGAATATTTCTTTCTGTTATGGAATTTAAGAAATTTATTTCAAACTTCTCCAACTATAAAGCTTGCACTGAGTTGGAAAAATCTTATAGGAGAATGAATTCATGCAAGTATCCTTCAAATCAAGAATGGAAACAATTTGCGCAACTTCAATGACCTACCTAACAACTTGGAGAAAAATTAGTGATTACTTATTTGTCCCTAAGATTTTGGTATTTGAATATTTTATTTTTGTAATTCACATCTAGAATTAGGGAATTGTAACCAATTTGGTTTCAATTTTTGCATCTAATAGAAATACCTGTGCATAGGAATTCTCAATACTTGGTATCATGTTTGGAGTAGCTTTATTGGTTTTATTGATTGTATGGTGCTCTTGGAACTCTATTTTTGTTTTTTCAATTCTTAAGGAGGTAAATCCAACCATGATTGTTGGACAAAGAACTATACCAATAGCTTAAATTTTAGTTCCAATGAAATCACTAAATTTGTAGTCCAATGAAAGCTTTGAATATGGACATCGAGATCGAGATATAAGTAACATTGCATTATCATTGTACGCCTATAAGTTACTATGATTAATAAGATTTGAGATGCATAAATTAAAGTTATAAGTGAAAATACAAGAATATTGAGGTTCTAAACGGCCTCTAGATTCCAAAAATCATCATATTGTAATCAAACAACTAAATAAATCAATGGGCACCATTGGGAAGCCTATATAGGTTTCAATTAGTACTGCTCTAGAACCATTGCGAAGCATATATTCACAACTGATATGTATCCTATTCAAGCAAGTTATGTTGCATATGGTATTGGATCCAATTTTGAATCTATAGCGAAGAAAAAAATTATGTTGTAGGGGGCATAACTTCCCACTAGAGAGTTGGATCAAGGTTCTGTATTTTTGGTAGAAACTAGACTAAGAGGCACTTCCAATGAGCAGCGACTCACAACTTTTGAAGCAATATGAAGAGTGATATATCTGCTTCAATTTGTTCTTCTAGATTGGCCCAAAAACATTGTCCATTTATATGTTGAAGATAGTGAAAAATTACCTTGTAGTTGAAACATATGTGGGTATTGGGAACATGTATATGTTGTGTATGTTTGAATGTAATTTTTAGAAGTTGGGTTGGAAATGCATTATAAGAATATACATGTTGCATGAGTTCTAAACTTCTATATGTCAAAATACATCATGAATTATGAACTTGGAGAATATATTAAGGATGGATATTAAGTAGTTGTTATTTGATTGCTTAGTGATAGAGAATGACACATTTGTTGGGGATGGTGAGTTTTTTAGGGTTTTGTAGCAATTTCTGGCATGGTGACTTTTACTTTCACAACTGATATGCAGAGGAATAACTTGACATGTACATGTTATATTTTTTCGATGATCTAGTTGTGAGATGATAAATTTGGTAACATCATTCCTACTTTATTATACTTATCATTGGGATATTGTATCTAGATGCATATTTCTCTAAATCTAGTTGTAATATGGTTGTATGCTCTTATAACGATTTATGACAAGTATAACCTTCATAGCTATTGGAATTTATTTGTGTAATTCCCCTTGGTAGATATTTGAAGTTTGAGACAACAAAGAGAGGGTTATTTTGATCTGTATGCTTCAACCATTGATGCAGGAGAATCTAATCCAAGTTTTAATTTATTGAACTAATGGTCAATGACTTTCACCAGAGAGGGTTGGTCCTCTTAATTTTATTTAAATTTGTAATAATTGTCTCGAATTTCTGCATAATCAATAAGAATCAACCATCCACAATATGATAAGTGAGAAGTAAAAATAACCAAGTTTTGGTAGCAATATCAAGAGATCAAGCAAGCTATGTTGCATATGGTATTCGAGAGAGTTTTGAATCTATAGGGTAGAAAAAATGTTATGTTGCAGGGGGCGTAACTTCCCACTACAGAGTTGGATCAGTGACTCATAAATTTTGAAGCAATATGACCTTTGGAACCATGACCCTAGGAGCTATGACCCTAGGGAACTATGACCTATGGAACTATGACCCTAGCAAAATATGACCTGTGGAACTATGATCAGTGAAACTATGATCGATGGAACTATGACCTAGGAACTATGATCGATGGAACTATGACATATGAAACTATGACCTAGGAACTATGGCTGATGGAACTATGACCTATGGAACTATGACCTGTGGAAATATGACTCTAAGAACTATGACCTATTAAACTATGATCTAGGACCTATGACCTGTGGAACTATGACCTATGGAAACATGACTTATGGAACTATGACCCTAGGAACTGTGACCCTTGAAACTATGACCTAGGACCTATGACCTGTGGAACTATGACCCCAAGAACTATGACCCTAGGAACTATGACCTGTGGAACTATGACCCTAGAAAATATGACCTATGGAACTATGACATGTGGAACTATGACCTATGAAACCATGATTGTGGAACTATGACCGATGGAGCTATGACCTATGAAACTATGACCTATGGAACTATGACCAGTGGAACTATGACC
>JZKD02S0845841.1:152223-171845 GCA_000966675.3 Picea glauca | reverse complement strand
ATATATATATATATTCAATGTCGTCTAAATTGTACATTTTTACAAAATGACACATCATGCCCAATATACAAAACGACAACAACTGTCGTAACATAAAAAAAAAACATATGATGGCCTATATACAAAATGAAGTCATTGGTCACACATTGACCATTGCCACCGTTTCCACCCTTGGGAGAATCCCGGGAATCGATCTTTCTTCTCTTGCTCGAAGAAGAACCTCAAGTGGTTTTACGGCTAGGCATGGTTCGTTGCTATGGATACTGCACAAAGAAAAAACATTGTTATAAGTTTTTTTTCACAATGAATTAAAAGACTTACAAAATTATACTTTGTAATTCAACATGAGATAACTCACCATAGATGGTATTGACAACCGTGAGGGTATTACCCTCCTCGGCAACCTTAATCTCTCAACGATGCCACCCTGCGTTAGTTACAAGGATCAAATCATGAAATTTAAAAAAAATATGCATAAAATCAATTCCATTCATGATACGTAAAAATTGATCATCTAAATATTATTTCATCGTGAATATCTCAGGCATCGATGGAGAGTCGTCGGTAGGTGGAGCACTCGGTTGTACAACCTACTCCGAGGCAACATCTACGGTTGCAACATCAGTGGATGGAGTAGACGAAAATGGTGG
Organism: Picea glauca; assembly: GCA_000966675.3. Lineage (NCBI taxonomy): Eukaryota > Viridiplantae > Streptophyta > Pinopsida > Pinales > Pinaceae > Picea > Picea glauca. Next base: position 171,195 of record JZKD02S0845841.1, on the reverse strand, counting down.
GGGGTGGAATATGAGTGCATCCACTATGGGTGGCATATAGGTGCATCCACTATGGGTGGCATACGGGTGCATCCACTGTGGATGGATGTGATGGAAGAGGTGGTGTGGATGGGTGGCCTATGGGTGCATCCACTGAGGATGCATGGAATAAAAAATATGGTGGGGGTGGGAAACGATTGATACCCATGGGCTATACAAGTGATGGGATAATTATTGGCCTAGATATAGGTAACCCAAAATCCGTGGTCGGATTTTGAAGGTCTGGACTAGTAATGTAACTGGTGAAAATATCAGCAGCCTGCATACATATTTATAATATTGTTATTAGTACCAAATAGTAAAATTCAACAACATAAATACAACAAATTTGAGATTTAAATGAGATTTACCTCAACACATGATACATGTGAAGTAGGTCACTTATCCATCCCAGGTGGACATTGCTCGACACCGCCTGGTCCCACAACTTGTAGAAACACAAGAACATTATAAATTTGAGGATGCCGGAAAATAAAGAAATTACTATGGTGAATTTATCAAATGTGACACATACCTATGTATGCAGAAAACCAAATGAACATGTTGCCTCTATCGCTACATCGGTGATGGAGATAGACACTGATGCATCTATCAACATAGAGGGTATGTTATACAGGCGTAGAACTGCAAAACATCATACAATAAAATATTGAAATAAATATACATAATACTATATAAATATACAAAAATGAAGAAAATAGAGATGGTTAAGATACTAACCTCCTCCATGAAGCTCTGATGTCCACTGGCCTCCATAGGCCCATAGCAAGTCTGTCCGCAGCTCGAGCATCTATGAGGCTCACATGAATGACGGCTTTGTCCATGTTCCCTCTCCTCGTTGCACTCTTCTCTAGGGGATGGAGGTTTGACCCCTCTGTCAATGTCACCAGCAGGAACCTCCTGCTAAGATAGTGCAACAAAACTACCATGCTGCATTAGAATCAGAGTCAAGGATGATAGAGCTACTTGTACCTTCTACAATCCCTCTACAACAGGAGGATGGATGCGGGGCAAGGGGGTTTCCCTTCACCTGGGGGGGTGAGGACCTAACATGGGATCATGCCTGGCACGCTCTCAGTCCTGTGCAGGCCCTTGACCCACCCCATGGAAGTCACCAATGTCAAAGTAGTTCACATGGTGACCCAAAATAAATTATGCCCATAGTTTTTTCAAAAAATATAAAGGCACCTCTGTGTTATTGCAGGAAGGTTTATAAAGTACCATGAACCACTTATCCATATAGTTATTATTGAATTGTGGGTGGATACACCAGTCCATACAAATGTGTTTCTTGTTGACAGGTGGTTGTTGTCTAGTTCAAGGATCAATAAAAAGAGACATCAGAGATTGTTTTGAAATACCCAAGTCTCTAACTTGGTTTCTATCCAGTCAAGTCCTGTAAAACTTGAACATCCAAGCCCTATGTTTAGAAATGGAAGTTAATTTCCTTTGGGCACTTGCAATGGACCTCAAAATGACATCCAATGAAGTGACTAGGGACTCTATGCTAGGTTCTCTTGTCCCCCTTAAGTCATTTACAAGTGTTCTCAACGTGGTCAACCCCTCATCAATCTGTGTGTTTATATTGGTTGTGGTGTTCCTCACCTTGTTCTATTTGTGGGAGGTTTACATCATCTCCGGGTTCCATCTTAATAACATGTGTTGCAATTTAATAAGGAAATTTAATAAGTGCACTTATGACAAAAGTATTACAAACAACAATTTCATTTGAGGATACTAGAGGAAAGAAAGATTAGAAACAACCCACGAATGTACAATGTGATGCAATTATGAAGAACCAAACATGGGAGCTTGTGTCATGTCCTAAATGAATAAATGTTATAGGGTTCCAAATGGGTTTATAAGACAAAATTTAATTCAAATGGGGCCATAGAGAAATTCAAACAAAAAATGAATACTATTCAAATAATTATTTATCTTGCTTCAAGTTGTAGCTGGCATATTCATCAAATATATATTAAGAATACATTGTTCATTGAGAATATCCATGAATAAATATATATGGACCAATCCCTTGGTTTAGTGGATAAAATACATGCTCACTTTTTTAACATGTTGAAGACAATCTAAATTTTCATGCTAACATAAAAAATCAAGCATACCTGGCTTAAGTTGGTGGCAAGATCATGTACTCTGCTTCTCCTATACTCCTCTTTACTTGCTCAATCAAAGAAAAACGTGAAGTGTGGTGTGCAAATGGGCACAGATTGCGCCCACGGTCCCTTAAAACAAGGTACAACAAAAACATGTGCTCATTCCTAGGAACGTGCACTAAACAAACTATATTCAAATAAATACATAATACCTAATATTAAAATATATATGTATAACAAGTTAAATGTGTGTTATAGAGGCTTCAACAAAAGTTAATCTTTTTTTAGTTTAGGGATCAATACAAGAAAGTAGTAATCTTTTAACCAAAGTATTACAAGACAAATCTCCAAACATTCTTAAGTCTTTCATTTTTTATTTTTTAAAGCACAAATCTAATGCTAAAAAATATTTTGTATTTAACTTAAATAAGTTTAACCAAATAAAAAGAAGTTAGTAAATACCCTTCAACACTTTTCACTTTGAAAGTTCATTCAGTTTACTTGAAAAAATTGAAAAACAACTTTGTGATGTAAGCATTAAACAAATTTAAGTTTAACCAAATATTAGTAAATACCCTTCAACACTTTTCACTTTGAAACTTCATTAGGTTTACTTGAAAAATTTGAAAAACAACTTTGTGATGTAAGCATTAAACAAATTTAAGTTTAACCCCAAAAAAAGTTAGTAAATACCCTTCAACACTTTTCACTTTGAAACTTCATTAGGTTTACTTGAAAAAATTGAAAAACAACTTTGTGATGAGGATCATGTGCATTTAGAAATATATTCTAAATTTTTTTACATTTGGAGCTTTGAGTAGAGATCTATGTTGTTTTATGAGAAATATATTCTAAATTTTTTTACAATTAGAGCTTTGAGTAGAGATCTATGTTGTTTTATGAGATGCATTGAAGATATTATCATTTATACTGGTTAAAAATAAAATAAAAAAAAAGATTAATAAGGTTTGATATTCATTTTATAAGAGTTTTTATAAAAAAAATTATTTATTTATTTTTTAATTATATTTTAATCATTTAAATATAAATATTTAAATTAGATTTTTACTTTTCATGATCAAAAATTGAAATGACACAAATAGAGTTCCTACTTTTCCAAACATAAACTCCCTAACAGCTTATTCTTTTTTAATTATGTTTTAATCATTTATATATAAATATAAATTAGATTTTTACTTTTCATGATCAATCTACACAAGTAAAGTTCCTACTTTTCCATACATAAGCTCCCTAACAACTTATAGCACTACTTAAAAATATGTAAAAAACACTATTGCCAAAACAAATATTAAAAAAATGCTCACTGAACATTTTTCTTTTATTCAATTAGCTTAGTAAATTTTTGTTCTTATTCAAGACAAGCTACTTAAAAACTGCAGATTCTTTTGCAATACTTCATTATCATTCCTTAAAAATGATTAAAAACTTAAATAACAATTAAATAATTACTTTCTAATTAACAAATCAGGATATCCTCTTGCACATGATTTTGATTAACAAGAGATAAATCTTCCACTAATGAGAAAAAGACATTATTTTTTATAAAATATTATCAAATATGAAATGTAGATAGTAATGGCCAGCTGGAAAGCTTACTGAGAAAGTGTTACAATCAATGCAACGTGCACTCCACGGGGTCGCGCCACCGACTTCCAGGTGACTTGCCACCTGGAGGCAAAGAAAATGAAATAATTAAATGTTTGTTACTATTGGTGGGCATGCGAGCGATGCCTGGTTAGAGTTTTCGTAATAACCTATAGCCAGTGGATTGCAGTTAGTTTTTTTTTTCATTTAATAAAAGCTGCATGTGGCATTGGACATCGTGGAAGACTTAAAATAACTTTTATTAAGATCTTTGAAAAAGTAGAGAAACATGACTTTGTGACCTAACTTATAATAATGAAAGTGGATGATCCAATGCACCTGCCTGTGTTGAAGTTGTAGTCTTTTGAATGAGGTTCAGGTAGATTCCCATGTAGTAGTTAGTAACATCATGATATAAAAAGAATAATTTTATTAAATTGTTGTATTAAAAGAGTAGCGATGATTTTGAAAAATATAAATAAAGTTTATTATAGTTAGATCAAATCAAATTATATTTATAAAAAAAAAATAGAGAAATATTTATGTTTAAATGTAGGTAATTTTAATTTAAAAAGTTATAAAAATGAGATTTAAATTTATAATTAGTGTTTTGAAAGAAATGGATGAAATAATAAAATCATGTGTTAGGAAGAAATAAGGTAAAGATCAAAATTCAAAAATACAATTAGAAATAAAAAAGAAACTTTTATAAAATTAAATTTAAATTTGAAAAAAAACTTTTATAAAATTAGATTTAAATTTGAAATTATATATTTTCTTATGAAATGGATAATGTGCTAGTACACTTTTTACTATACTTTATGAAATTTTCAATAATATCAATGAAGGAACTAGCAAGGTTAAAGAGATTGCATCTAAATACATATCTTATATCCATTTAGTTACATGACAAAGGGGAAAAAAAACATTTTTTCATGTTGGGAAAAACCACTCTTTCATGTGATTCAATTTTGACAAATATTTTTTAACAATAATGTGATTCAATTTCATGTGATTTAATTTTGACAAATATTTTTAACAATAATATAATAATAATTAAGCTTTACTTATGAAATGGTAAATTTAATTATTTTATTTTTTATTTTTATTAAACAAAAAATTTAAAAATAATATAGTATAAAATAACTTTTATATATAATAGGTTGACAAAGATAATAACCAATTTTTTTTAAAGACTTTTCTTTTAAAGATTGAATCCATCTTAAGTTTAGAAGGTAAATAACTTGAATAATTGGGAGGTATGTTTTGTATTCTCTTTAGGTGAGTTATATTTTGTAATGGACATTATTTTGTTGTGTCTTGGTTAAAAGTGTGTCCACATATGAGATGTCTTGACCCTAGGTTAAGGCTTGAGTTTCTTATTAAGTGTGGTTTGTAAGTTGTTGCACCTAGTATAGGGTTTCTAGGCAGCCAATTGAATTTGATTTAGTTTTATCCTAATACACTTCAAAATTAACAATTATGAACGAAATTAAATGTACTTTTTTATAAATTTATTCTACTTGATATGTAGGGAGTATTGAACATTTACATTAATATATAATACAACACAATACCCACTTTAATACAAAGAAAAGAGATTTAAATGTTACACCTCTACTATAAAAGATTAAAACATTTAACAATTGAATAAAGGATAACCCCAAAACCCAAACCATTATTATCCAATCTTGTTTTTCAATGCATGATATTCCATTGTTATCTAATCTTGTCTTTCAATACATGATATTTGTTATAAAGCTTGGAATTTGTACATTTCTGTAATGTTCCTCGGCTTAACCAAGGAACATTACTACGCAGAAATACACATAAAAATAAAATTTTCTTTTGTTGATCAAAATCATGTAGCTTGCCAACTACAATTTAAACACATATTCAACTAATTCCTGATACCCATAATTAAACACATCTACAACTCTCTAAATGAACATGAACGCAACTAATAACTCATTCACAACAATAATTAACCATTCATATATACAGAGTTAAGCACAACAAATAAATTCATGGAATAAATCAAAAAATACATAAAAACTTATCTTTAAAAGAGCGTTTGTGCAACCTGCTACTTGGTAAGGATGTTCCACCGAACCATAGACTTGTTGTTCCAGTTCTCAATAGCAAGTCACCCCCAAGATGGGGCTAGGAATCCACAAAATAAGGGTGCCTCTCATAGTTCCATCACAACTCAATATCACACAACCCCTTGGTTTTCTCCTACCATTATCCTGAAATTCCTCTAGCTCTCTTCCTCTTGACATGCCCAACCCAAGGAATGTACCCCTTTAGTGCTCTCATTCCATCAGGTATCCCATTCGTTTATCAGGGTCTCTCTATCTCAATTAGTTAGGAATCTCTCTATTGGGAACTCAAAGGAACTCACTACCAGGAAAACCACCTGCAAAAACAATAACAAACACTTGTTGATACAATGCAACTCACCCAAGAATTCACTCTTCATGGCTAACAACCTATCCCTTCAATTTCCAACTCTAAAATGCTCCAAAAATGCTCTAGAATTTTCTCAACCTTGTTGCTCCAACTCCCATGCTCTTCTTCCATGTTTTCTCTTGTTGTTCATGTAAAAATTGAATGTCTAAAACTACTTGTTACTACTCATATGAATTTCCTCTCCTTTCCCAAGATAGTTGACTTCTCACTCTACCCAATATTGATTGTACTTCATCCCCATGCTCTCCAATAACTATGGGATGTGACTCTCACACCCACCCTATGAAAGGTATTCAATGATTGGACTCCCTTACACTCAACCAGAAATAGAAGGTTTCCTAAAATGATAATAAAATTCAAGAATGTGGTTTTGAATTAATACCCATAAATTATTTCCCTTTGGATCCATCTTGGACACTCTCTAGGTATTATCCCTCTCTTGTGGATTAATCATCCCCCCATCTCTCTCCATATCCCAACAACTCGTGTTAAATTATATTTATTTACAAATTCAAAAAATGCATTTCACATTTATATTGCTTGGCCATAGCCACATATTATATCTATACTAAGAATTAATTAAACTGGGAATTGTAGTAGGGATGTTACATTCCCCCTCCCCTACAATGGTGCATCGTCCTCAATTCACAACACCATGCCGAAAACATATACAAATTTACATTACAATGTTCAAAAAATAAAAACAAATTTCTGCAAATTTTTACCTTCCAACAGTAGTCCAAACCAAAATCTCTCGTTCTTATCAACTCGTCGACCCAAAGAATGTGCCTCATTCACTGCCTTCAGTCCATCAAGCTGCACCATTATTTTATCATGGTTATCAACACTGAACAACAATTTCTAAGATGAGGTTTCGAAACTCTAGTTGTCCAAAAATGGAGTCTTGTATTTTTCAGGTTCTATTTTCTTCAAAATTGGCAAAAAATTGTGGGTATTCCTCCCACGTGGTTTCTTCATGCTCCCATGTAGCATATTTAGAAACATAGAAGCTTCGTTGAACCTTTACCATCCCTATGGATTTTTTCCTAACCACTTTGACTTTATGATCCAGGATGTGTACTGGTTCCACCCAAAAATCTCCTTCATGTTCCACCTGGATCACATCCCAATCAATTATATGGTTAGGGTTAAGAACATATTTCTTTAATAATGACACATAAAGTACATTATGCACTCTCATGGATGTAGGAAATGCTATCATGTATGCAACTGGCCCTATATTTTCTAATATTTCAAAAGGCCCACAATATCTTGTTGTCAACTTCGAGCAACAACCCAATCTTATCGAACTTCTTTTTTCTTTAACTTTTAGGAAAACATGCTCACCCACTTTAAAATCTCTAAGAATTATGTTATTTTCTACGTAACTCTTCTACCATTCTTGGGAAGCCTTTAAATTATGTCTGATCCTTGTCATTTGTTTTTCCATTTCCTTTAACAAATATGGTCCAATGATGGCTTTGTCTGTTGGGTTATCCCAACTCACTGGTGTGTTACATTTCCTACCATACAAAGCTTGAAATGGACTCTTTTTTAATGAGGCTTGATATCCATTATTATAATAAAACTCCACTAAGTGGATATAGTCTTCCCATTTTTATGGTTGTTCCATCATATACATTATGAGCATGTCTTCAATTATCCTATTGGTCCTCTTTGTTTTCCCATCTAACTCTGGGTGATACATCGTACTAAGATTCTGATTTGTCTCGAATCCTTTGAACAAACCTTGCCAACATTTATGTGTAAACTTGGAATCTCTATCTAAAAATATTTCCTTATGCACTCCATGCAGCATGACAACTTCCTTCATGTAAATCTTTGCAATGTTTTTTTCCTTGTGTGTTGTCTTCGCAGGAATAAAATGCACTGCCTTAGTCAATTTGTCCACCACCACCATGATGGAGTCATGTTGCTTCATTGTTCTGGGAAGCTTTGTAATAAAATCTATTGTAACCACTTCCCACTTCCATTCTAGAATGGGCAATGGTTGTAGCAATCATGTTGGATGTCTATGGTATGTTTTCACCTTTTGGCACTCTAGACAACGAGTTATGTAGTTAGCTACTTATTTCTTCATTCATGACCAAAAGTATTGGCTCCTTACAACTGTAATGGATTTTTGATATCTTGGGTGCCCAACATATGACACATTGTTCATTTTTCTCAACACTATATTTTTTAGCTCCATGGAATTTGGCACATACACCTTGCCTCTGTACAAGAGGATTCCATCATCTTTCAATTCATATTTTTTAAATTTTTGATGTAAATTTCTTTGTTGTAAGTTTTCTTTTATTTGCAAATAAAACTGATGAATTTGTTTATTCTATAATTTTATCTTTTAAATATGTTATGTGCATGTTGATGGCTTAAATATGCACTTCTTGAGCTCTTCTGTTGAGTGCACCAACCACTTGATTTTATTTTCCTTTAATATGTTTAATTTCAAAGTCATACTCACTAAGAAATTCCAGCCACCTAGTTTGTCTAGTATTTAATGTTGGTTGTCCAAATAAATGTTTCATGCCAAAGTGGTCTATTTTTAGCTTAAACCTATTCCCCATGAGGTAATGTCTCCACATTTTTAATGCATGTACAATTATTGCTAATTCTTGATCATGAGTAGCATATTTTCTCTCATGCTATTTTAATTTTCGGGACTCATAGCATACCACATGATCCTTTTGACTAAGGACTCCATCGATCCATTCCTTGCATGCATCCATGCACACTATAAGTTCTTCATCTGGATCTGCAATATTTTATATGGGCACACTTGTCAAAATGTCTTTCAACAGTTGGAACCTCTCTTCACATTTTGGAGTCCATTCGAACTTCACTCCCTTATTTAATTTGCAAAGAAGTGATTGGGCTTGCAATCTTTGAAAACCATCTTATGAATCTTCGGTAATAACCCACAAGACCCATAAATGACTTGACCTTTGTGACATTTATTGGCCCCATCCATCCTCTAATGGCCTCTATCTTTTCGTGATCGACTGTTATCCCATATGTTGAAATAATATGCCCCAAGTAATGGATTTTCTTTTGTTAAAAGATGCACTTACTTAGCTTGGCATGCAATTTATGCTCCCTTAAAACCTTTAGCACCATTCTCATATTTTCCTCATGCTTCTCTTCACACTTAGAGTAGATGAGAATATCATCTAAGGAAACAATTACAAACTTGTTCAAGTACTCCCTAAACACTCCATTCATTAAATACATAAAAATAGTCAGGGCATTTGATAGTCCAAATGGAATTACCGTGAATTCATAATTCCCATACCGTGTTCTGAACATTGTCTTGTTGATATCTTCTTCTTTTATTCTCACTTGATGATAGCCTGATCTCAAGTCAATCTTGGAAAAGATTATTGCACCTTTCAACTGATCAAATAAATCATCAATTCTTGGCAAGGGATATTTGTTCTTTATAGTGACCTTATTCAATTTTATAAAATCAATACACTGCCTTAAGGTTCCATTTTTCTTCTTCACAAAAAGAAATGGGGCTATGTACCCTTTCTTCAAAATTTCTTCTAGTTGCATCTGCAACTCTTTCAATTCTGGTGTGCACATTCTGTAAGGTGTCTTAGACACTGGGGAAGATCCTTGCACCAAATCAATAGAGAAATTAATGTCCCTCTTTGGTGGTAGTCTTGGGATCTCCTAAAAAGCATCTTCAAAATATCTCAAGACAAGATGGTCTTCAAGACTTGCCACTTTATCACTAGATGTGTCTTCCATATGGGTTGCAAAAATTTGTCATCCCTTCCTAAAACTCTTTTTCAGCTACATGAATGAAATTTCTCTAACAACCAAAACTCTTGGAATACCTTGAATATTTCCTTATTTTCCTTTCTCATCAAGATAGGTTATTGTCTTGTTGTAACAATCTAGGACAACATGGTGTTTTTCCAACCAATCCATACCAATTAGACAATCATATGAACCCAAAGGTATAATGTTCACATCTACATTTGTATTGAGTCCATTCATGTCTATTGGACACTATTTAACCAACTCATTGATATTTCTCTTAGCTCCTATGGCTAAATGAGCTAACCAAGATTTCTTGTGCTTACTCCTTTGCAAGTGAAATATTTCAATAATTTTAGTGTTTATGTAACTATGGCTAGCTCTAGAATCACTTAAACTTGTCATGGGATGGTTATCAATCTTACCTTCCACTTCAATCATGGGGAGTTGATACTCTGCTTGCTTGTTGTCCAAGGATGCATAAATCCTTGGCATGCTTCCTCCCATATTTTCCACTGTTTCAGCCTCCTGGATGTTTTGGATGGTCATCACTCTTTCTCCTTTGTGAGGGAAATCCTTATACAAGTGATTCCCCTCACATCCCCAACATTGTACAGGTTGTTTCCTTGGCCTTTTCCCAAAAGAGTCTGATGTCTTGTGTTCATTTTGGGATGATAGCCTTGTTAATGTGCTTGAGAGTTATTCTTAAAAAAGGGTGGCTTAAAACCTTCCTTCCTTTGTGTAAGTTTTAAACCTGTGAAGTAAAGCAATGCATACAGATTCTTAAGAAAAATTGAAATCTATCAATGGCTCATACACATAGTACACAGAGATTTGCGTTGGAAACCCTTAACCGAGAGAAAACCAACCTTCCTTGGTGTCACACCTTTCAACTCTTCATTGTATTAATTTCAACATTCACCATACAATATATACAATATTTTAGGTATTTCATAGCTACCAAAACCCTAATCCCTTAATCCGGAATTAATTTATAAAACCACTAAAAATAGAAAAATACGCTAAAATAGAAAAGAATATGATGTGCCCACACACACACATGCAAAGAATATAACACATATCCAACATTCTCCCACTTTTTATTTTATTTACATACATGGATTCACAGGATTACATAGTCAACAATCTAGGGCAACAATGCCCAATGTTCCTCTACACCAAGAGAACTTCTCTATGCTCACAGACTTTGTCAATGAATTTTCAACATTGTTCAAAATGTAAACATTTTCCAACAACACCTTCTTTTCTTCAACCGTGTCTCTCACAAAGTGATATTGAACATCAATATGTTTTTTCTTCGAATGGTAACCAGGGTTCTTTGCTAGGAAGATTGCACTCTGACTGTCACAATCTAATCTCACTGCTTGTTGTACCAACCCAATACCTGAACACAATCTCTATAACCATATTGTTTTCTTGCTTGCATGAGTGGATTCCATGTATTTTTCTTGTGTAGTTGAGAGTGCCACTACAACCTGTCTTTTGCTCATCCAATTGATTTCTCCTCCAAATAGGTTAAACACATACCCATTTGTAAATCTTCTACGATCCATATCTCTAGCCTAGTCTGCATCAACAAACCCATGTATGTCCAACACTCTATCCAATCTAGGTCTTACTTGGTAGTACAATCCATAATTGGTAGTGTCGTGCAAATACCTGAAGACCCTCTTTACTTATGTCCAATTCTCCTTCCCTGGTTTTGACATATACCTGCTCAAAAATCCCATTGCATGTGCAATGTCCGGACTAGTACAGACCATTGCATACATCAAACTACCAACTGCATTGGCATATAGAACATGGGACATGCCCTCTTCTTCTTCCTATGTCTTAGGACACTAATCTATAGATAACTTTACACCTATAGGAATGGGAACCTTGACTGGTTTACTTCCATGCATATTAAACGTCTGCAATATTGTCTCAACATATTTTCTCTAATTCAACCATAGTTTCATGTTTGCACGATCTCTTTTAATATCCATTCCCATAATGAATTTAGCAGCACTGAGATCCTTCATGTCAAATTTGGAGGATAGTTGTGATTTCACCTCCTTGATAACATCCATGTTATTTCCTACCAACAACATGTCATCAACATACAAAACTACATAAATGAAGTGATTGCCAACCTTCTTGGAATATACACAATGATCATCCATGCTTCTCACAAATCCCAATCCAATGATATATGTGTCAAAATTTTGGTACCACATCCTAGGTGATTGCTTCATACCATATAGTGACTTCTTTAGCTTACAGACCAACTCTTTCTTTCCCATCACTACAATGCCTTTTGGCTGCTTCATGTAGATTTCTTATTCCAGATCCCCATGTAGGAATGATGTCTTCACATCCATCTGTTCCACTTCAAGATAAAAAGAAACAACAATAGATAAAATAAATCTAATAGAAGTTAACTTGGAAATGGGAGAAAAAATATCACCAAATTCAATTCCCTCTACCTAGGAATAACCTTTTTCTACTAACCGATCTTTGTATTTCTCCACTTTTCCTTCTACATTAAACTTCTTCTTAAACAACCATTTTCTACCAACAAATTTTCTTCCAGCTGGCAACTCAAAAAGATCCCATGCCTCATTCTTATCCAAGGCATCCATTTCTTCAACCATGGCCTTCTTCTAGAGTTTACTATCCTTTGAATTCACTTCTTTCCTGACAATTCTGGGATCATCATCAATAATAGATAATAAAAAAATTAGAACGAAAATCAGGTGGACTATACCTTTCTAGTTTCCTTATTTCCCTCATTGATCTCCTCAATACTGGGCTATGAGGTTCTTCTTCTTATGCTTCATATTTTTAAGTTGATTCAGATTTTGCATCATTCAACTCAAACTCTATTTTCTCAGGTTCTTCTTTCCTTGGTAGGAATTCTTGTTTGGAAACATCTTTCACCTCTCTAAAAGCATCCTGAGTGTAAACAGTCTTCTTAGTTTATGGGTTCCAAAGCTTATAACCTTTCACACCATCTTTATAACCCATAAAGATACATTTTTTCATCTTTATTATCCATCTTACTCCTATTTTCCTTTGGAACATGTACATAAGAAGCACAACCAAACACTCTCAGATGTTCAAGAGAGGGTTTCTTACCAATCCATACCTCGTGTGGATTTTTATCATCCAACGTTGATGAGGGTGATCGATTGACTAGGTAACATGTTGTACTCGTTGCCTCTGCCCATAATTCTTGTTCTAACTCGGCACCACTAAGCATGCTCCTTTCTTTTTCCATCAGTGTCATGTCCATCCTTTCTGCAACTCCATTATGTTGAGGTGTGTATGGATTAGTCTTCTGCCTTGATATACCACACTTCTTATAGAATTATTTGAATTCATTTCCGCAGAATTCTCCACCATTATCTGTCCTTAATACCTTTATTTTCTTCTCTGACTGATTTTCTACCAAAGCCTTAAACTCTTCAAGTTCATCAAATACCTCAGATTTCTTTCTAATAAAATAAATCCATGTGTTCCTTGAGAAATAATCTATGAATGAAACATAATACACAGATTTACCTAGTGATGGAACATGCACAGGTCTAAACACATCACTGTGTATCAACTCTAAGACCCCCTTTGCTCTTGTAGCACCAAATGGGAATATTACTCGATTTGTTTACCATATATGAAATGTTCACAGAAATCAAAATCCAAAGTACAATTAGACATACCTTCAACCATACCTTTACCATACCTTTACCGTGTAGTGTTTGAAAGCCCTTTTCTCCAATATTCCCATGTCTTTGATGCCAAAACATGGTCTTCTTTCCAAGGACAGTATTGGTGTTGTCTTATTTATTTCTTTGGTCAGGGAAAACAGAACTGTTACACCCATTAGTATAAGTTCTTCCCAACAACTTGTACAGAGTTCCACATCGAACTCCCCTCATCAACACCATTGCTCCTTGTACCATCTTGCAAGTGCCCTTTCCCAATACAACATCCACTCCTACATCATCAAACTTGCTTACAAATATTAGGATCCTTACTAGTTTTGGAATGTGCAGAATGCCAGGAAGAGTTCTAATCCTTCCATATTTTAGCAACAACTTAACCCTTCCACATCCCATGATTTTGGCTGTCAAATCATCTCCTAGGAATACATCACCACCTTCGTATTTTTCATATTCACAAAACCACTCCCTATGAGGATTCATATGATATGATGCACCTGAGTCGATCAACCATACACCACAATCTGCATGTGCACCTGTAGATGCCAGGTAAACATCACCTCCTTCTTCAGTGGAGGTTTTCGCCTTTGTGGAAGAGGTATTATCAAATCCCTTTGGTTTATCAACCTTCTTAGACTTGCAATCTTTCTTATAATGCCCTTTTGTACCACACTTCCAGCATTTCCTCAAATATTTTCCTAGAGACTTAGATCTACCTATAGATTTATATCTCCCCCCCCTAGCTTTCTTGTTGTTTCTTTTGGTTCCCCTCCTTTTTTAAGCAATAGATTTTTATACAGATTTTTTTTAAGAAATTGATTTTTATAGAGTTTATTTAGTTGTATATGGAGCGTTTGGTATTCGTTCCAATGCTACCACTCACTGCATCGAGTCCAAAACCTTGTCGTTGTCAGTTATTTTATCAAAAACATTTTATGTGGTACATGGTGCACACTATATAGAAAAATCACATTGGGGTACAATGTGCAGAGGTAGCAACTTGGTGCTCACTTTACAAAAACGTGCACTGGGGTGCATATATCTACCAAAATCACTGATTGGTCAAAAATATAAATAGTGTTGATTTTAGTATCATATGTGTACAAGGTAGTGGTGCAAAATGACTAATAGTATGCACTAGTGCACACACACACACACACACACACATATATATGTTTCATTCCCCAAGGTGCTATGTTTAATGACACACATTGAAATATTAGATTGTATAAAAATTTCATAATTTCTATTTTTGATGATTCCTAATTTTTTTTTATACAAGATGGCCAATAGAAGTTCAAGGAAAACATCTTATTGCAACGAGGACAATGGTAGCTCATCCCAACAATAGAGGGAGGAAATTTCTTTAAGCTTTAATAAAAATTTAATATATTTTAAATATTTGTGAGTTTAAATTAATGATATGTATTGGTTAATGCATTTCATACATAGAAAAAACTTGAAGAAACTCGATAAGATTGTTCACGATCTAAGTGAAAAAGAGCATAAAATATTTATGGAAATTTTTCAGAGAGAGGAAATAGGTGGATTGAAAGGTAATCAACACAAAGTTTTTCTTTGACTTTTTACTAAAAATAAATTTCTTAACATTAAAAAAATATTGTGCTTTTTCATTTTTTAGGAAGACTATGAAAATTTCAAGTGACAAATGAGGGAAAAGCCAACACATGCAAGTAGGGATGTCCAAAAAATTGTACAAGGAGATGGTAAAAGAAATGAACATAATTGCATCATAGGAGGATGCATCCTAACAACAACATGCATCAAAGGTATGTGATCATTCA
Source organism: Picea glauca (assembly GCA_000966675.3). Taxonomy (NCBI): domain Eukaryota; kingdom Viridiplantae; phylum Streptophyta; class Pinopsida; order Pinales; family Pinaceae; genus Picea; species Picea glauca. The sequence continues at coordinate 155,649 of JZKD02S0845841.1, read as the reverse complement.
TTTATTATTTTATGTACATCAAATTTAATTATCATATGAAATACTAATTTTCCACTGTTTTGTTGTAGAAAAGAAAAAAATGGAATCCAATCAACACATAAGACAAGGCGATAAGGAAGAAAATGGTTGATCGCAAAGTTTGTGAGTACTTACATTTTCAGTGTTACTTGAGTTTTCATATTTGTTGTGATATTTATATTTAAATAATTAATTTACACGCATCCATGGATGTCTTCTAATAAGTGCTAACATACAAAGAAAATCCAACGAAAAAAATGATCAACATTGGGTTAAGTGAGGGTTGTGAGTATATGTTGAAGTGTCAAGTTTTAATTGAACAATTTGTAAGTAACTATGTTGCTTAACTTCCCTTGTTTTATAATTAATGGAACAATAAGAAACCTTTATATTAATTATATTGACTATGCTTTGTCTTGTCATATTAAACATGTAGGAAACAAAGTATGGAGAGGAGCCAACAAAAGATATTTTAACACAGGGCATGAGGAATAGCTTTGAAATCATGTGTATGGTTAATGAATCACTCGTTGCTATTTTTTTATTTACGCAATCATGCATATTCTACTAATTTAGATTTACTTATTACACTTTGTTTCTATGTTTGTAGATGAAACATGAACAGTTGAAATGTCAAAAAAAAGTCGAGAAAGAAAACACATGTTTAAATAACCAAAGTACAATATTCTCTACAACTGATCAATAAATGAAGAATGTGTTCAGCTCAAGCGATGACATCAATTCAAGTGATGAATGCTAAGAAATATAATTGAATGTTATCGCGAGTTGTATGTTTTGGAATATATGTCTATAAAAATCAAGGATTTTGCTTAATGTAGTGGACATAATGTCCCAATTGAATGACAACATGTTACCAATAAGTGTAACAATTACATATTGGTTCCATTTTGATTATTGTGTACCATTATGTTGTCCCATTTTGTATGACCATGGGTCTTTTATTCATATATATTAAAATGGGTTTCTTATTTTACGAATGTTGTAAAATGATGTGTTCTTGATTAATTAATATATGAATGATTTACATTTTTGCAAATAACATAGGTGTAATATATTGGATAATGCATTAATGCAATCATTATATCAAAATGCAATAACATAAATATAAAAACAATATTATTATAAAAAAAATTGATTTTGAGATGATTAACTAAAAATTTGTAAAAAAAATTGATTAATTAAGATATATGTACATATCGGTGCATTCTTATGAACTCACAAAATGGTGCATGAAATAATATAGAAATCGATGTTTTTTAAGGGGTTATACACATCAATCCATATTAAGAATACTAAAGCACAGATGCATATTAAGTATATTGAAGCACTAGTGCATATAACCTACAATAATATATATCATTTTAGAATTTTAGAGTGCACACGCGATAACTATACAATGGTTCTCTAAATGTAATAAAAGCACTAGTGCTTTAAATAACATAAACACACTGATGCTTTAAATGCAATAAAATCACTAGTGCTTCGAAACAAATAATGGCATTGATATCTCACCTCGAATATTTGAAATTTTAGTACCCTCCGATGCATAGGGTAATACAGGCACCGACACGTACAAAGTATACAATCACATGGACGAACATAAAACAAAAGTGCACCGGTGTGTTAATAAACTTAGAAAGGCTCAGTGCTACATACACAAACAATGCAAAACCAATGTGTACAAATTATAAGAGCATTGGTGTTGCATACAACAAAATGAGAATCCAGGGTGTAATAATTATAAACACAATGGTGTCTTTTCGTTTTATGTACGCACCAAGGCATTTTGTGTAATGGGGCACCAATGCATTTTCGTTATATGTACACATCGGACATTTTATGTAATGGTGCATCGATGCTTTTTTGTTTTAAATACACACTGGGGCATTTTATGCAATGGCGCACTGATGCACCTTTTAGTTTTATGTATGTATCAGGGTGTTTTATGTAAGGGTGCAACAGTGAATTTTGACAATAAAAGAACAAAAAGAAAATATCCACTACAACCTCCACCTGCCAATTTTTTTTAGTTATATGGAACATCCATTAAAATCTCAGCAATCAATAGAGGAGGTTGTAGTGGAGGTTTTTCTAAACGTTTTGCCAAATTTTGTGACACTAAAAACCTTCACTAGAAGCTGTTCTCCTTGTAGTGTGTTATTGTTGTTGGTATATGTTGGTTGATGTTGGTCTATTTTTTTTTTAATGATACAATATTCTTGATGTAATGCCATATGAGAGAGAAATTGGATCTATATCTGAGTTTTTGGTCTATGGTTTGAGTTTCAGTGAGTCTTTGAGAAGGATATGACCCGCTATATCTATTAACGTTTATTTGTGGTTGATTAATGAAAATAATGAGATCTAACTTGGTACTTCATGTCATGATCTCTGTCAAAGATGAATGTGTGTTGTATATGTTAGAATGTAATTTACATATATGAATATTGATGCGAATGGGTAGGATCTAGTGTATAGTTCCAAGCTACGTGTTTTATGTTTTCAATATTCCTTCATGCAATGCACAATTGTTCATTCTTTGTGATTCTCATGAGCATCTCGAGTGAGACCTTATTCAGTTTTTAAATATTGAATATGTCGACATTGATGAGGTATTTTTTGGTAATATCTTTCAAACCCTTAGTTTGAAAACCTATGCCAACAAATTGGTTCCATTGTAGAGACCTAAATATTGTTTGTTGCATGTTGGAGTAAGTACATGACATGGAAGCCTTCAAGAAAAGAGATAGAAGAATGGATATATAAGAAAAAAGACAAATGTGCATAGCGAGAGACCATAAATCTGCAAATCAACCTCGAATGATGGAAACAGAGGTACATATATTCAAATATGCATGAAATGTTTTCTGTTGAGTTTCCTTGTTTGTTGCAAGAATTGGTAAAGAGAAAAACAACGATTAAACATGTGTGGTGAGCCCAAGAACCCATGGTTTGGGACCAATAAGTGGAAACTCGGTTGAATTATTTGAACAATAAGTGGGATGGAGCTATTGATTTTTTGTTTGAACGAGTTAAAGAAGGATACATTGTTGAATTTGTGATTGACTGTAGCAAATATTTTATTAGTGTAGAAATAAAGTTTTCAACAACCTCCCAAGGAAGATTGTTAGATAAAATCCCACTTTGGATCAAAATGTTGTTTTTTGAGAAGGGGCTTATGTCCAAGGATCCCAATATGATGGCATGATAAACCCATGGGTTCTTCTCTTAATGAACATGTGACATAGCACACAGGTTCATGGGATATTAAAGAATACCCCTAATTTCACTAGATATTGATAAATAACTCCCATAATCCTTATGTTGAAAAAAAAAAATTGCTTTTACTAGATACCCCTTTTATATCCCCCAATAGATATAAACCCC
>JZKD02S0845841.1:138366-152185 GCA_000966675.3 Picea glauca | reverse complement strand
TCTATAATATATTGACCTTATTTTTCACAATTAAAAAACCCCCTTTATGAATGAACGTGATAAGATATTGGTCAACAAGGTGAATCCCCCATGCATAAACCCCATGGGATGAAGGGGGGTGGGGGGGATGAAAAGAAGGGGGAAGAAGATAAGATGAGGTGAAGAGGGAATGTATCTAGAAGAGAATAGAAGAATAAGTGTTGAGCGATATGCAAGAAGTGTTGAGATGAGGAAGTGAGTCGAGCATGAAAGTGAAGAAGGGAGAACAAGGGGCGGTGAACAAGTAGAAAGGAGATATAAGATGAAGGCAAGATGAGGAGAAATTCCATAAGGGTGAAAAAGAGAAATATTTGTGCCATAGAAATTTGCAGAAGAAGGGAGGTCATCAAAGAGACGTAGTTTCAAGAACAAGGTATCAAGAAAATATACTAGAGGAAGTATAAGTAGAGTTGTGGAGAATGAGGTCAGATCCTCTTGTATAATAAGAGATGTGGTTTAATCAATGGAAGATGAGGTGCATATTGTTGGACACACCTACCACACTTAGAGGGGGGGTGAATGAGTGTGGGGCTCTTTTTCCAAGACTTCCCTCTTTCACAAAACTCATTAGTTAGCATTCGACATTTTACTCATTACTCATTGTTGTCATTTATAACCAGTTAGATGTGAACACATATCAGCAACATATATCAGAAATATATTATAAACAATTCATCACCACAAGGAGCACAAAGAACACAAGATGTATGTACAATTTTCTTTTTATTACGGAGTACAATCCTTGGGATTTTTCAACAACAACTGAATAGAGTGCAACTCTACAAGAGAACCAGCTCTACCATGCAAGACTCAGCTTAAAAAATCAACACCAACTGAGATGAGGCAACAATCCTCAACAGATATCAATCTGCAATAGGTACACGACCTATCAGTAGTGCATCCCATGTGTGTACGCGCCCTATATCACTATAGCCCGCGTATGTACGTGACCAGTGTATACAACAACCTATGTATCACTTTTGAGCTCTTAGGGTTTTCTCTTCAATATCAACTCAAATCCTCTACAACCAATTTATCATTCTCTTATGTCTCTCACTATCCAAACTGACTACCAGCCAGTCACAACACATCCAATCTCTCCAATAGCTTACTTATGCTCCACAACCAATCAATATGAATGCTACTCAATCATGCATAAGCAATCAACATACCATAGCAATCATATCACAACTGAATCACAAGAGTACTGCTCACTCCATCAACCAACATGAACCACATCACAACAACCATACCAAGCCATGGCAAGAATTCCCTAAGCAATCACAACACAATAAGCAATATTATCCATCAAGACAATAATGTAACCATACCAGTGTCTCAGTGACAGATCTGAGCTCATAGAATGCAGATCTAGAACCTGTTTCAGTATTCAACAACCAATCATCAACTCAAACACAAATCTTCATGATTTTATCCACTGTATGCGCCCTGTCCTCATACAGATCACGTATGTACGTGCCCTGGCCCATTACAACCCATGTACACCTCAAAAGCTAGGGTTTCTGAAGCTCCGAGACTTTTGTCATCAAAATATCTGATTTTGCCGAAACTTTGATGTGTCCATGAGATCCTTATCACGCTCTCTTTCTCAGAATAGATCTTCAATCATGCTCAAGATATCCACACCAAAGATTCTCTCACAAGAAGGTCTCCATCAATACTCCAAAAGATAATCTCACAAGAATCTCTCCATTGATCCAAAAAAAGGATGATTTGAAAGAGACCATTGCTATCTTATTTATACTTTCATCCTCTAGGTCATTTAACCCATTTCTAGGTAACTTAACCTATTTTTCTTATTTTAGGGTTAACCACTTTCCATAAATAGAGAGTTCTCCAATACTTTATCATTTAAATATTCCTTCTTGATTTTGTCACCTTACTTTATCATTTAAATCATCTTTCTTGATTTTGTCACTTCTCTTTATTATTTAAATAATCCATCTTGACTTTGTCACTTTACTTTATCATTTAAATAATGATTTCTTCTATTAGGGAACTTTGACTTCTTTGGCCATTTGGGGCTTCAAGCCAACACATGGGGGTCCTCCAACTTTGTGAGGCCATAACTCTCAAACTGTGAGGAGTTAGGTGACATTCCACATACCACCGGAAATGGAATGACAAGTACTAACCATCTAGAATAGTTTCACCAACAAATTCATTGATATTCATCTCATTATTTCACATACAAGCATGGGTCCTCCAACCATTCTTCTAGGATAACTCAGCCTGCAAAGCGTCTTCCCGTGAGGGATTTCACCATAAGGGGATTTGAAGTTCATCCATTTGTGCACCTTATCAATCATGATAAGACACTAATGAGTCATCTTTTGCATCAAACAAACTATGCATCATAAATCAAATAATCCATCTTTATCATGTACCGATGATAACTCATCGATCCATCTTCATCTATGCATCATATCAATGATCCATCTTCATCATTTGGTTTCCACTTGACATCTATCATTATCATCAAGGACAATACATCTACATTGTACATCAATCATCAATTAATCAAGCAATCAATCCATTGACATCAATCAATCACTTGACATCAATCAATCAACCATTGGCATCAATGACAACATGATCCAACACATATTAGTATCATTGATTATGTAGAATATAGTGATGAAGGCATCCTCTCAAAGAGAGAAGATATATTAGTATTTATAAGGAGGCTTGTGTATCTCAGTACATGAATCTCTTTTGGATTCACTAATGAAGAAGATGAGGTAGCATGGAGTAACCCCCTCTTTGAACCACCCCCCTTGTTCATTTTAAAAGAATAAGAAATAAATGAGGAATAAAGTTCAAAATAGACAAAAGTAGAAGACACAAGTGTAGTAGAAACTAAATTTAACAAAACGTCACAAGAAATATTTTCAATGTCAGTAGTACCAAGTATAAACTAGTCAGAAGGATCAAGTTCCATTCCAAGTATGGCCACTCAGATGAGGGATGATTCAACCCTCAGGATCCTCGTGTTTCATGGGAAGAAAAGAGATGATGCAGAACAACATTGGTTCAGATGTGAAGCAATTTGGTCTGTGAAGTAGTTCACAGACAAGGTAATTAAGATCATGCAGTTAGAGAATACCTTTAGAGACATAGCTCTGGCATGGTATATGAAGTATAAGGTTATTGTTCCAACAAGATAGGAAAGGTACCTTACAGAGACAAAGAGATATTTACTTAGAGAATTCTAGAAGCTAAAATCGTAGTCACGGTGCATAACAGAGATTAAGGAGATTAAAGCATAGGTCGGAGAAACCATGTGGGATTATGACTAGTGATTCAAGATTTCTCTAGAAACATTAACCTTCTAGATCCAATATGTTTAGAATAAATACTGGTTCATTGTAGGACTCCTCCCAAACATTTGGGTCCCACTCATGCAACAGAAGGTGATGACTCAGTTGGAAGCCTTAGATATCGCAATGTGCATGGAGTCTACTCTGGGAGGTGGTGAGACGTCAACAGGGGTGGCACAGGTGCGAACTCAACTTGCGACCCTCACCATGTATTTGCAATATATGGAAAAGGGGAAGGCAATGTACAATAATGTCTAGTGTACTCTATTTCACCTAGTGGGTCACCATCAGAATGAGAGTCCTACACTAGGAAACTACATGGTGACTAGCATGCCAAACCCATTTCCTACTTGGTCATAGACTCAATGGTGTGATATTTTTAGACAATGGGTCCATGTACCTCCTCATCTTATGATGTTGTAGAAATATCAAAATACTACATATACTCCATTCTATGAGTTATGAAAATCCATGGGCACGATGTAAACAACTATCGGTCATTGCAATTGATGAAGGAGCATAATGCAAATGCATATAGAGTCCAAGAGGAGAATAAGGGTGGATATTGTGGAGGTTCCATGGAATCCATAGAGGAGAATATGTCAGAGGAAGAGGTAGAGGATGCGGTGGGGGTGGAGGCAGAAAACCCACATGCTTCAACTTTGGTGATACGAGCCTATGTGCCAAGCCTCGTGTGTTATGTGGATATTGCCACAGTGTAGACCATGTCATAGAAGATTTCCTCAAGTTGATGGAAAAGTGGGAAGGGAAAAGGGGGTGTTGAAACATGGTCACTTCTAAGTCATGCAAAGAACATAAGATGGAAGAAACGTTTGATGTACAGGTAGTAACTAGAGGAGGTATATGCATAGGAACCGAATTGAACAAAGGAGAGTGCTTAGAACATAATTTTGACCGAAATATCAGGAAAGAAGCACAAACACCTCCCAAGTTTGAGGTTGTGAAATAAAAGTAGTTCCTACACGATGCAAAAAAGGAAATCTAAGAGGTACATGTGTGTGAGGATTTACGATGCACGATGAATCTCAGTGTAAATCTTACCCAAAAACTAACTCGGAGAACCAGGTAACTGAATTCTTGCATCGTTGTCTTAAAGTGTTCAATGATCCTCTAGTTACCAAGAAGTTGACACACATGTTGATGAGATGGATCGAGGAAGGAAAGAATGAATCTTAGAGATGGAAATGGCATTAGATATGGACAAACTATGTGTAAATACTCCACTAGATTTGGTCGAGGGTGACAGATATAATGAATTGGTGAACGAGGATCAACAAAGCTCGATTATTGAGAACATCTACACCATGATAGAGTGTAAGGAGGATTACATGATCCCGATAGTCAACGATGAGCTAAGATGGAGGAGAATCTTCTCATATGACACAAATTCAAATGATATGATGACTTGATGACAAAATAGCATGTACAAAGTGTCTACTGAGAGATGCACATGTATCACTAAATCAGTGCACTTGATTGGATCATAATTCCACAACCTACCATAGTTTGATGGGATAGACCCGATGGATTCCTTTATAGCGTGAATGGAGGACATTGTGCCTGATACTTACATGAGACAAGCCATGGATGTTGTAGTGAAGGGAACACCCACACCCTGGTGGAAAATGCACCGCACATACTTACAGAACTATGCATAGGTAGTAGAGTGCATTAGAATACAATTCTAACCTTTGACCGACTCTTAGTTAATAAGAATCTACAAGGGTACCAAGGATCCCCAAGAACATATTTGGTTCTATGAGAAGTGTTGGAAAACTAAGCATATTCCTAGAGTGAAATATCAGTCACCACACTATGGATATGCTTAGTTTTCCCACACTATGGATATGGTTCCAAACAGTTGGTACAATGGAGGTCCTTGTACATAGTGATATTCTATTGAGGATGCCTACATGATTCAGGCCATGGATGTAGCAGTGAAGGGAACACCCACACCCTGGTGGGAAATGCACCGCACATACTTACAAAACTGTGCATAGTTAGTAGAGTGCATTATAATATAGTTCTAACCCTTGACTAACTCTGATTTAATAAGAAGGTAAAAGGATACCAAGGATGCCCAAGAACATATTTGGTTCTATGAGAAGTGTTGGAAAACTAATCATATTCCTAGAGTGCAATCAGTCCATAGGTTTTCCCACACTATGGATATGGTTCCCAAAAGTTGGTACATATAGGAGGAGACTAGGAGGAAAACCAAGGACTGGGGAAAAATGAGAAACCAGTTTTGTTAGCTCTCCAATATTTCACCTTAGGTTGTATGGAGGGTGAGCTTGGTGACATACAAATCTGATTTTTAAAGAGTAGAACTCTCAATGATGGATCAATCTATGGACTGTTAACACTTACATTCATTAGAAAATTACGAATGTAATCTTGCATAATTGGCTTCACATGAACTCAATCAGATACTAAATAAGTTTAAATGAATATGGAGAAGTGCTACAAACTATAAAATCATACATACATTAGGTATACATGAAGATAAAGCTATAACAATGAAAAGGTACATTTGCAGACTTACATCATTAATGCAAGGAAAGACATGCTTCTCTCAATCATTAAATGAAACAAGAACCATGTGAATCAGTCACCAATGGCACAAATACATAGAAAGTAGATATGAATAAGGAAAAACTGATTTATATTCACTGAATAGTCAAAAATCTAGAAATACAGTATGATGAGTATTCAAGATTTACAAGCCTTCTCAAGTCTTCAAGATTGAATCCCTCTCTTAGCTCATTCTAACTCTTCTCTAAGAGATCACTCCTTCATTAAAGAGAAAATAGTATCCAAATATCCTTAGGAGGTTGAATCCCATCTCTTTCATTGGATTCTAGGCCTTGGAGATAGGTGGCAACAATCAAAGAGACAAAAATCCAACAAACTGCTAATTTTTCAGGAAAATGTTGGAAGTCATTAATGAATTGTTTCCAACTCATTGCATGAGGTCTTTAATGGAGATAAAACTTAGGTGCATGTGTCCCTTGACATCTAAATGATCCATGAGAATTCATTTAAATCCTCCTTGACGGGTGGAAACCTCCCAACAAGGAGAATATCCAACAACTATGCAAAACATAGAATTTGCAGCACATTTTGTAGCGCACTGGTGTTTTAATTGATTCTCTCAAATGCCAAACTGGGTCAGGCTGAAATTTGGTCAACACGTTAACAAGGATATCATCTTCCTCAACAAAAAAAATTCAGATAAACCCACTTCGTCATTTTGGTTTTATGATCAAATTTGTAACAGTAACCACTACAGGAAATTTCATAGCACCCTCCTATAAAACTACTATGCAGATTCCATAGCRCCTTTTCTATGTCTRAATAGGTGATTTTGTAGTTCCTTGAGCCAATTTGYAGTGCCAAAATAAAWTCAAGTGGCCACACTCCTTTCCTRAACTTTACATGACAAAAAATCATGATAACATGACATGAAACCTTCTTAGCATAGCTCACTTGGGACTTTGGTCATAATGAGAGATTATTTGGAAGAAACCAAACTTATGTTTTCTTTTACATCATGAATTATTCTTAACACCTAAGACCAAGAAAACATGACAAATCTTAAGAATCGAAAATTTTTATAGCAAATTGAAATGGAACATTTCAGGAGCTAACATTTGGCTCCAACTAGGATGGAGACCTCCTTGTCAGGCTCCAAGAACCTTGTAGTTCCAGTTTCCTTATCCATTGGGATATGGAGTCATCTGGACTGTGAAACCAATCCTTTGCAAACCTTCAAGATCTGATATATTGAGAACAACACTGCTTATTTATTGAAAACTAAAAACAAATGCTCAAATACTGAGTTTATTCATGCACAATCCTACTCTAATCAACTATATTGTTGCAGGCTCAAGTAAAGTCATGTTTCCAATGTAACCATACAAGTAACTTCATGACTGAAAGAATCCCCTTTCTTCCACTGATCAGAAGATAATAAAAGAAACATAACTGTAGCCATAAAAACTCCTTCAAGAAATCATTCTCACCCATAAGTGCTAGTGATATGATAAAATTGAAAACTTTAGAGAATGTGAAAGATAAGACTTCAATAAGGATGCCACTGGATATTCAAAACCGATATCACAATCATATTGATTCAGAAAAAATGATTGCTCATGTATGCATTCCCATTTGCTAAAAAATAGATGACCTCCTTGATCTTTCAAGAGAAATTCTTGATCATCATAGATGACAGTTTCCTCTTCATAAAAATGATCACATGATGATTGTATAACATGATTTAAAAGATTATGATTATGACCAACTTTAATAATGTAGTTATATATACAATTATTCTCTACTTCATGCTCAAAATTATTTGGAAAATGAACCCTAGTATGATCTATATCCTAATCCATAACAAGATCTGGAAAAACTGTCAAATGTTGTCTCAAATCTAAATCATACTTACGATCTTCTTGTTTTTCCAGCTTGAAAATAATTGGTCTCTGCAAATTCAATTCCTCATGATTGTTGAAAATTCCTTCTGTCTACAAATCTGAAAGTTGTGGGATGCCTTCATTGATTTCAAGCGCTATTTGACCAAAAGACAACTCATCCTCATGTTTTATAGCTAGAGCAATCAAATCTTCAAATTTATAACAATCATAAATAATGGTAGCAGGAGAACTTTCAGCCTCTTGTTTATTCATTTCTATTTCATGTTCATGGGAAAACATATCATGTTGAAGAGCATTAGAAAACTGATGAATATTGTGAGGGAAAATCTATTCTCTATCTATATCTCCAATCTCATCATGTAATTCATATTTTTCACAACAATCTTAAAAAAAAATACTCATCTGAAAAATACCTTTTACAGTGTTTCTTGAATACTGTATGGAAATCCTTCAAGGATGAAATGTTGGAAGGAGGTAATGAGAAATACCATTTACGCACATCACCAACCAATGAGTGCATGAACATATTCACACGGACATCCTCATGATGTATATATAATTGATCCATGCACTCATGAAATTTGATGGGGTGATTTGTTGGATTATCCTCCTTCCTCTCTCTGAAGATAGGAAAAAAATCTCCCCATTCTGACATATGAGGTACTAGATGTGGGAAACCAGGAACTGAAGAAAAGTTAAGAGGTGCAAACCTCCTAGCCAAAACAGTAGCAAATGCCTTTGACATTTTAATATTGTGGAATCAAGATTGGATTTGTCCTTCATGGAGTCGCTAGATAGAAAGTTACAACCAATAGAATGCCCTGCCTTTGTCTATCATCAAAAGATGGAACTATGTCGTCTCCCAGGGAAGCTTACTTCATACTTCGCTCCTTGAAAATGACACCAAAATGTTATCTCTCCAAGAGTTCACCTTAGGTTGTATGTAGGGTGAGCTTGGTAACATACAAATCTGATTTTTAAAGAGTAGAACTCTCAATGATGGATCAATCTATGGATTGTAAACACTTGCATTCATTAGACAATTAGGAATGTATTCTAGCATAATTGGCTTCACATGAACTCAATCAAATACTAAATAGGTTTAAATGAATATGGATAAGTGATACAAACTATAAAATCATACATACATCAGGTATACATGAAGATAAAAATATAACAATGAAAAGGTACATTTGTAGACTTATATCATTAATGCAAGGAAATATAGGCTTCTCTCAATCATTAAATGAAACAAGAACCATGTGAATCAGTCACCAATGGCACAGATACATAGTAATTAGATATGAATAAGGAAAATCTGATTTATATTCATTAAAGAGTCAAAAATCTAGAAATACAGTCTGATGAGTCTTCAAGCGTTACAAGCCTTCTTAAGGCTTCAAGATTGAATCCCTCTCTTAGCTCATTATAACTCTTCTCCAAGATATCCCCCCTTCATTAAAGAGAAAATAGCATCCAAATATCCTTAGGAGGTCGAATCCCATCTCTTGCATTGGATTCTAGGCCTTGGACATAGGTGGCAACAGTCAAAGAGACAAAAATCCAACAAACTGCTAATTGTCAGGAAATTGTTGGAAGTCATTAAAGAATTGTTTCCAACTCACTGCATGAGGTATTTAATGGATCTAAAACTTAGGTGTAGGTGTCCCTTGAAATCTAACTGACCCATGATAATTCATTCGAATCCTCCTTGAAAGGTGGCAACCTCCCAACAAGGCGAATATCCAACAACTATGCAAAACAGAGAATTTGCAGCACATTTCGTAGCACACTGGTATTTTAATTGTTTCTCTCAAATTCCAAATTGTTTCAGGTTGAAATTTGGTTAGCACGTCCATAAGGATATAATATTCCTCCACAAAAAATTTCAAAGAAACCCACTTCATCATTTTGGTTTTATGATCAAATTTGTAACAGTAACTGCTACAAGAAATTTTGTAGCGCCCTCCTATAAAACTGCTCTGCAGATTTCGTAGCATTGCTTATGTGTCTGGCTAGGTGATTCCATAGTGCCTTGAGCCAGTTCATAGCGCCAAAGTAAAATCAAGTGGCCACACTCCTTTCCTGAAATTTACATGACAAAAAATCATGATAACATGACATGAAACCTTCTTAGCATAGCTCACTTAGGACTTTGGTCATAATGAGAGATTATTTGGAAGAAACCAAACTTATGTTTTATTTTACATCATGAACTATTCTTTACACCTAAGACCAAGAAAACATGACAAAACTTCAGACTCGAAAAAATTGATAGCAAACTAAATGGAACATTTCAGGAGCTAACAAGATCTACACAACATTAACGTTTACGTTGGAGGTCCATGTACATAGGGATATTCTATTGAGGATAAATAATTTTATCTTCAATCAACAACCTGCAAATCATGCACAGAAGGTAGTTTACACCTACCATAAAGTGATGGTAAAGTTGAATCAGTTGATGTATTGTTAGAAGGTAGATAAAAATGATGTGCAAGAAGAGGACACTTGGAAATTACAATGAAATAGAGGGCGAGTGAACATTCTAGGGGAAGGATTCCAGTAGTACTATGCCAAATTATGCATAGCCACTAAGGATGAGGAATCAAAACATAGGTATAGAGGAGGAACCTAAGATGATTGTAATTGTGATTATTGGAACAAGGAAATAGTGATGCAAGTGGTGGACTTGCTAAAATAATACGAAGACCTTTTTTTGAGAAGTTTTTATTTGTAAATTGTTGTGGATATTCCACTAGACATTTTGTCACAAAAAATCTAATAAAATATTGAAATCTTTACTGTGAAGGTTAATTGCCTTTAGATCTCATATTCTTTAATTATTGGTTTTCTGCTTAAAATGTTTGAAATATCTAAATCCCGTATGGATGCTAAAAAGATCTCCTCCTATGTTATGCTCTCAAAATATCACTCTTGGATGTTTTTCTCAGCTATGGAACAAGATACAATGCAAAAGAATGGAACCCCTTCTCCTCCTAGTGGCCTAGTATTTAACATCATCTGATAGTCATCTAGGGGTGGGGTTATGACTTCCTCAACCCTCAATTATGATAAGGATTTGGATCTTATAGAATATTCTTGAAATTCCATACGTGGCTAGCCCCACATGCATGAGTAATGGGGGTTGACGTGGCATCCACTCATACCATGGTAGTCAACATAGTAGGTCAACTTGTAGGAGGACTAATGTTTGCATACAAGCTCTTATTGACACGATGTTTTCATCGTTGGAAAGTTCTTGATGTGTAGAATATCATAAAGGGGTCCAAAATAAATCTAGGAAAGTTTTGACCCCAAAAATTGTTGTTTGATGCCTCAAAATTACTTTGTAAGGTTTCAAACCCCAATTTTCCAAATTGGGACCTACCATTAAAATGACCTTGAAAGTTGATTCCTACAATTTTTTCCACTCTAAAAACATTGAGATAGAAGAAAAATAATATAATGATCCAATATGGATCAATTTCTTCCAAGATGAAGGGTATCATAGGGTCCCTAGGGGAGATGAAGATTCAACTAAAACCAAATGCCAAACTAGTCAAGAAGAGACCATATGAGCTAAACCCAAAGTATAAATAAAAGGTGTGAAAGGAATTGGACCGCATGCTAGACATAGTTATCATTGTCCCTATGGAATAATCATAATGGATCATCTTGGTGGTAGTACAACCGAAGAAGACGAGCGATTTAAGGATTTGTGTATATTTGCAGAGCCTAAATGTAGCTTATGTGCACGACCCATTCCCTACCCCATTTACAAATGAAGTCTTGTAGAATGTGGGTGGGAATGAAGCTTAAACATTCATGGATGGCTATTCAAGCTACCACCAAGTGTGAATCACTGAGGAATATAGGGCCAAGAAAACATTTTTGATGGAGTGGGGCTCATTTGCATACATTGTGATGTCATTTAGTTTGAATAATGCACTTGTGGTGTTCTCTAGGATTTTCATAACAATGTTTAAAGAATTCATGCACATGTTTTTGGAATTGTATCTATATGATTGGACAATGTCAAAATTGATCAATGTGCATATAAAGGTATTGTGGTTGATGTTGGACATATGAAGGAAGTTACAAATCTCCTTAAATATTAACAAGTGCTTCTTCTATACACTTTTTGAGACTCTATTTGGACATGTCATGTGCAAGAAAGGATTGACAATTAGTAGATCAGGAAAATATTATAGTGATTCTGGATATGTTGGACCCAACCTCCATCAAAGAGTCGCACGAAACCTTGGGCCATACAGGGTATTATAGATGGTTCATTCAGAACTATGCGAAAATTGTTGTGCCATTGAAGAAACTACTACACAAGGATAATAAGTATGTCTAGATGCATGAATGGAAGGAGGCACTGGACAGGCTTAAGAAGAAATTAATTATTGTTTCAATCCTCATATTTCCATACTGGACCAAGATATTCCATTTACATGTGGATGCATTGTCCATTGCACTTGGCGCAATGATTTTGCAACCGAGAGAAGGTAGTATTGATCATTCGATATATTTTCTCCAATATAAAGTTGTCATATTCTGAAAGGAACTATACAACCATAGATCACAAAGGAATTGAAATGATCTATTCCTTGCAAAATTGCACACACTACTTTCTCAACACTCCCTTTAAGTTATTCATAAATCATTCAATGCTCAAATAAATGATGAATAAGCCATTATTTGGGGGGGGGCGATATGTCGATGGTTGTTACTCTTCCAAGAATTCAAATTTGAACTAGTGGTCAAACTAAAAAGACACAATGTTTGACCCAATCACCTCTCAAGGCTAGAGTCTTGATAAGCTAGAGGCAATTTGGATGACAAGTGATCCAAGTGGATATTGGTGGCCACCCACCTATTCCAATTGGCTCCTCTTGACAGTTTTTTTTTTAGTCAGCATGTTTTTTTGTAATTCTTTTTAATTATGGGTTCTACACTTATGGGGTTTTTTGAATCCCTACACATATTCAAGTTGGAGACTGGTGGCCTCCCACCTAATCCAACTAGCTTATTTTGGAAGTTTTCATGTCAACACATCTTCCTATACTTCCAGGACCGTTTTGGGGCCCTAAACAATGGTTTTTTTTGCTTGACATAATCAAACTATAGACAGAGTCAAAGTTTCATGGAATAATGTGTATTTCTCGAGAATACCTTTCCATCAGGCTATCATGCACCTACAACAAAGTTTGTATGAAAAAGTTACGACCCCGGGAAGTTGAGGTAACAACTTACCCATCGGGGCCCACATAACTTTTGGTGTTTCATCTCCTAGGGTTAGGTTTTTGGATGTCTAGGGTTTTTTCATTCATGAGTAATGTTAAAAGGGCCTTTGGAGCCTCATTGTAATCATTCTTCTCATACGGATGCGCGTAGCAACCACTTCTCTTCTCAGAGATATCTACCACCATTCGAGAAATTTGTTTTTAGTTTTGTAGTTTTACAGTTTCAACCTATTTCATTTATTCAATAGAAGTTATTGTTCACTAGATATCTGTTGTTGTTCTCCATATCTCTATGTTATTGTATTCAGTCAATTATTCATTTTGTTCTACTCATAAATCTGGATCAGTGGCATCAGAGCGGTCTTCTCTTCATTTATTTTTCTTTGTGCATGTCCCCGACAAGATATGGGTATAAGAAGTTGGGACTTGAACCAGTCGAGCCTTTGCAAGATCGATCGAGATGATCCTGACAAAAATCCACGGGGGATGAAAATAAAGATTATGGAGTAGGAGATTCTTTTAAAATGTTTCTCGATGAATCCCTTATGCGACAAAGGAACGAAATGACGAAGAACTTTTCACAGATCCTTCGACGACTTCCCACAAGAGAAGCATCTTCATCAAGCAGCCATGCAACCCCATTCAAGGTAAAAGTAAATTTTGATATTCCATTATTTGAAGGACTCATAGATGTGGATGTTGTAGTTAAATGGTTGAATATGATCGA
>JZKD02S0845841.1:108107-122383 GCA_000966675.3 Picea glauca | reverse complement strand
GGACAATACATATTATATTACATAAATCATCAATCAATCAATCCTTTGACATCAATCAATCACTTGACATCAATCAATCAAACCATTGGCATCAATGACAACATGATCCAACAGGATGAAGGTAAAGATGAGGAGGGTGGGGGGAATAATTCAAATCCATCATCTTGGGGGAAATGTTGAAACTCCTTTTAATTCAACAAAGTTTGATACTTTTGTTGATCAAATTTCAAACCCATTATATAAAAAGATACTAGATGTTGTTTTTGAAGAGAATCATATATTTGATAGTATTGACACCATTCCTTGTTTCGAGCAAAGTTCAAAGGCTTTGCATGACAAGACACCAAACACCATCGTTGAAGAAAATGAGAAATTTCATACCGGTGATCGTATTCAGTGTTATTATGGGCAATGCTCTAGGCAATATTTGATATGACACCAGACAATGTTCCTTTAGTCCCACAAACTTTTGATAAGACTCCTATGGAATTATATGACCCATTTGATTTTTCAGTGAACTTGTAGCCATCTTATAAATGTGATGAAGATCCAATAAAAAATGTTTTTTGTGGGAAAGAAACAACTTTGTTTATTGAATAAAATCGCAGTGATGGAGAGGACAAAATTATAGTAAGTCATGGCCATGTCAGAAGTGTGGTAAATGAGGGTTATATTAGAGAATCTTCTATGCTGAAAAATATAAAATGTGCACAAATACATGCAACAAGGGTCGTAAAAGGGCCTTTCTCACCCCAGATGAAGCAAAGGGTGGGAAATCCAATTATCATCACCCATCATTCTATTCACAATCTATTGCTAGAACAAAGAGGCCGTGCACATGCACTATAAGAAAAAAAAGGTGTGAACTCTTCTTGTTGATGCTTTATAATATCTATCTAGTTTTTCACATTTAAATATATTGTTTTCTGTTGATGGATTATGGATTATATTGTTTGCCGAAAAATATAAAATGTGCACAAATACATGCAACAAGGGTCACAAAAGGGCCTTTCTCACCCCAAATGAAGCAAAGGGTGGGAAATCCAATTATCATCACCCATCATTCTATTCACAATCTATTGCTAGAACAAAGAGGCCGTGCACATGCACTATAAGAAAAAATAGGTGTGAACTCTTCTTGTTGATGCTTTATAATATCTATCTGGTTTTTCACATTTAAATATATTGTTTTCTGTTGATGGATTATAATATCTATAATATGTTTAAAATGAATTTACTTTCTTTGTATTCAAGAATGTTTTATGTTTCTTTGGAAGGTAACACTTGCAACATCTACACTAATATCATCATCTCTCCTTTTAGGGGATACCTACAGAGAAATTTTATGGATGACGTTCCATCCTTCATATTTGGAGGTTTTGCTTGGCTTTTCCCAGGAGTTGCTAACATTGACAATGTTGTCTACCATGATGAGATTACAGAGTATACAAAGCAATACTCTAAGAAATTTAGATATGATACTGCAATGAGTAGAGACCATAAGAACAAAAGAGGGGGAAAGATGCATGTGCAAGAGAATATTGAGGACTACAATGATGAAATTTTTGAGATTTTTGATAAAGGAGCTCATATCTGCTTATGTGGATTGAAGGGCATGAATCCTGGAATTCAATATACCTTAAAAATAGTTGTGGAAGAGAGAGGATAAAGTTGGGATGAGAGATTTTCACAGCTTAAGAAGAATAAGCAGTGGCATGTAGAATTTTATTAGTCATTTTGTAGATCTTAACTTCATCCTCATGGGGAAATCTCCATTAATCCTTGACCGAACTGATAGTGATTGTTTTTTGTCTTTTTGATTATATCAATCTAAGATTCTATAGTCATGTAATCAATTATAGATGAGTATAATATTTGTAAAACCAACATGTTATGGCTTTTATTTTGTTGAAATGCTTCTTCTTTTAATCATTATATGGAGGAAGCTATAAAATTTGCATGGATCCTTGGAATTGATACCATACATTTTTTTCCTGGAGAGTCCCACAAGATGTTAATATGAGATTCCCACAGGTCGTAAATCACATAGGGAAAACAATAAGTTTAATTGCATATTTATATGTTGTTTCTATTTGCATATGCATATGGATTTGAAGATTTCATCTTGTAATTCATATTGACAATTGGGTTTAAATTACATAAAGCACCATAGAGTGCTAATCTCACACCTATTCTTTGTTAACCTTTCTGATACTATGATCGAATCCACACAAAACTTGATCCACACAAATTGATGATATCTATCCATCCACCCTCAAAATTAAAAATAAATTTTCCTAAACCCATACTCATATTAGCAATTGCAAAATATCAACAAATTTGATAGATTGTTAGCCCTACTACATGACCTATCTTTGTTTTCTATATGCATATAATGTTGAAATCAACATGCAAGAACCTTCTATTGACAGCTAGAAACAATCATTACAAATGTTTCCTACTAGTATTGGTTGGGGGCCAACCCCAAACAACGATGATGACCCACAACATGATCATAGTTCCACAGGTCATAGTTCCATAGGTCATAGTTCCACAAGTCATAGTTCCATACGTCATAGTTTCACAGGTCATAGCTCCATAGGTCATAGTTCCTAGGGTCGTAGTTACACAAATCATAGTTCCTAGGGTCATATTTCAGTAGGTCATAGTTCCACAGGTCATAGTTCTTAGGGTCATAGTTCCACAGGTCACAGTTCCATGGGTCATAGTTCCATAGGTCATAGTTCCACATGTCATAGTCCAATAGCTCATAGTTTCTCAGGTCATAGTTCCACCAGTCATAGTTCCATAGGTCATAGTTCCACCGGTCATAGTTCCATAGGTCATAGTTCCATAGGTCATAGTTTGGGTCATAGTTCCATAGTTCCATAGGTCATATTTCCACGGGTCATAGTTCCACAGGTCATAATTCCATAGGTCATAGTTTGGGTCATAGTTCCACAGGTCATAGTTCCATAGATCATAGTTCCTAGGGTCATAGTTTCATAGGTCATAGTTCCACCAGTCATAGTTCCATAGGTCATAGTTCCACCGGTCATAGTTCCATAGGTCATAGTTCCTAGGGTCATATTTTCATAGTTCATAGTTCCACCGATCATAGTTTCATAGGTCAAATTTCCATAGGTCATAGTTCCACTAGTCATAGTTCCACATGTCATAGCGCCATAGGTCATTGTTCCACAAGTCATAGTTCCAAAGGTCATAGTTTCATAGGTCATAGTTCCATAAGTCATAGTTTGAGAGGTCATAGTACCATAGTTCATAGTTCTATCAGTCATAGTTCCATAGGTCATAGTTCCTAGGGTCATAGTTTGGGTCATAGTTACACAAGTCATATTTCAACAAGTCATAGTTCCATAGGTCATAGTTCCTAGGGTCATAGTTTCATAGGTCATAGTTCCATTGGTCATAGTTCCATAGGTCATATTTCCACCGATCATAGTTCCACGGGTCATAGTTCCACAGGTCATAGTTCCACAGGTCATAGTTCCACATGTCACCATTCCATAGTTCATAGTTCCACAGGTCATAGTTCCATGGGTCATAGTTCCACGGGTCATAGTTCCTAGGTCATAGTTCCATCGGTCATAATTCCACAAGTCATAGTTCCATAGGTCATAATTCCTAGGGTCATAATTTCACAGTTCATAGTTCCTAGGGTCATAGTTCCACCAATCATAGTTCCATAGGTCATAGTTCATAAGGTCATTGTTCCTAGGTTCATAGTTCCATAGGTCATAGTTTCGTAGGCCATAGTTCCACGGGTCACAAGTCCTAGTTCCTGGGGTCATAGTTCCACAGGTAATAATTCCTAGGTCATAGTTTCATAGGTCATAGTTCCTAGGGTCATAGTTTCATAGGTCATAGTTCCACCAGTCATAGTTCCTAGGTCATAGTTTCATAGGTCATAGTTCCACTGATCATAGTTCGTAGTTCATAGTTTCATAGGTCATAGTTCCATCGATCATAGTTCCACAGGTCATAGCTCCACCGGTCATAGTTCCACAGTCATGGTTTCATAGGTCATAGTTCCATATGTCATAGTTCCATAGGTCATATTTCCTAGGGTCATAGTTCCACCGGTCATAGTTCCATAGGTCATAGTTCCTAGGGTCATAGTTCCTGGGGTCATAGTTCCATAGGTCATAGGTCCTAGGTCATAGTTTCAAGGGTCATAGTTCCATAAGTGATAGTTCCATAGGTCATAGTTCCACATGTCATAGGTCCTAGGTCATAGTTTCATAGTTCATAGTTCCTAGTTTCATAGTTCCTAGAGTCATATTTCCACAGGTCATAGTTCCACCAGCCATAGTTCCTAGGTCATAGTTTCATATGCCATAGTTCCATCAATCATAGTTCCTAGGTCATAGTTTCATAGGTCATAGTTCCATCGATCATAGTTCCACTGATCATAGTTCCATGGGTCATATTTTGATAGGGTCATAGTTCCACAGGTCATAGTTCCCCAGGGTCATAGTTACTAGGGTCATGGTTCCATAGGTCATATTGCTTCAAAATTTATGAGTCACTGATCCAACTCTGCAGTGGGAAGTTATGCCCCCTGCAACATAACATTTTTTCTACCCTATATATTTAAAACTCTCTCGAATACCATATGCAACATAGCTTTCTTGATCTCTTGATATTGCTACCAAAACTTGGTTATTTTTACTTCTCACTTATCATATTGTGGATGGTTGATTCTTATTGACTATGCAAAAATTCGAGACAATTATTACAAATTTAAATAAAATTAAGAAGACCAACCCTCTCTGGTGAAAGTAATTGGCCATTAGTTCAATAAATTAAAACTTGGATCAGATGCTCCTGCATCAATGGTTGAAGCATACATATCAAAATAACCCTCTCTTTGTTGTCTCAAACTTCAAATATCTACCAAGGGGAATTACACAAATAAATTCCAATAGCTATGAAGGTTATACTTGTCATAAATCATTATAGGAGAATATAACCATATTACAACTAGATTTAGAGAAATATGCATCTAGATACAATATCCCAATGATAAGTATAATAAAGTAGGAATGATGTTACCGAATTTATCATCTCAAAACTAGATCATCGACAAAATATAACATGTACATGTCAAGTTATTCCTCTCCATATCAATTGTGAAAGTAAAAGTCATCATGCCAGAAATTGCTACAAAACCCTAAAAAACTCACCATCCCCAACAAATGTGTCATTCTCTATCACTAAGCAATCAAATAACAACTACTTAATAACCATCCTTAATATATTCTCCAAGTTCATAATTCATGATGTATTTTGACATATAGAAGTTTAGAACTCATGCAACATGTATATTCATATCTAACTTTGATGCATTTCTAGCCCAACTTCTAAAAGTTACATTCAAACATACACAACATACACATGTTCCCAATACCCACATATGTTTCAACTACAAGGTAATTTTTCACTATCTTCAACATATAAATGGGCAGTGTTTTTAGGCCAATCTAGAAGAACAAATTGAAGCAGATATATCACCCTTCATATTGATTCAAAATTTGTGAGTCACTGCTCATTGGAAGTGCCTCTCAGTCTAGTTTCTACCAAAAATACAAAACCTTGATCCAACTCTCTAGTGGGAAGTTATGCCCCCTACAACATAATTTTTTTTCTACGCTATAGATTCAAAATTGGATCCAATACCATATGCAACATAACTTGCTTGAATGGGATACATATCAGTTGTGCATATATTCTTCCCAATGGTTCCAGATCAATACTAATTGAAACCTATATAGGCTTCCCAATGGTGCCCATTGATTTATTTAGTCATTTGATTACAATATGATGATTTTTGGACTCTAGAGGTCGTTTAGAACCTCAATATTCTTGTATTTTCACTTAGAAATTTAATTTATGCATCTCAGATCTTATTAATCATAGTAACTTATAGGCGTACACTGATAATGAAATGTTACTTATATCTCGATCTCGATGTCCATATTCAAAGCTTTCATTGGACTCCAAATTTAGTGATTTCATTGGAACTAAAATTTAAGTTATTGGTATAGTTCTTTGTTCAACAATCATGGTTTGATTTACCTCCTTAAGAATTGAAAAAACAAAAACAGAGTTCCAAGAGCACCATACAATCAATAAAACCAATAAATATACTCCAAACATAATACCAAGTATTGAGAATTCCTATGCACGGGTATTTCTATTAGATACAAAAATTGAAACCAAATTGGTTACAATTCCCTAATTCTAGATGTGAATTACAAAAATAAAATATTCAAATCCCAAAATCTTAGGGACAAATAAGTAATCACTAATTTTTCTCCAAGTTGTTAGCAAGGTCATTGAAGCTGCACAAATTGTTTCCATTCTTGATTTGAAGGATACTTGCATGAATTCATTCTCCTATAAGATTTTTCCAACTCAGTGCAAGCTTCATAGTTGGAGAAGTTTGAAATAAATTTCTTAAATTCCATAACAGAAAGAAATATTCATCTAGAAGGTCAACAATTGTTTGACCTTTTAATACCCCAGTTGGTCCTTTGAATTTACTTGAATTTTCCCTTGTTGAGATCAAAAGTGGTTGATATTCTGCCAGGGAAAGGAAATTACCCTTTTTACCATAGTATCAAGGAAGACCCATTTCAACCATCTTTTTGTAATGATCTTTATACCATTGTACATTCTTTCGAACTTGAACAAGTTTATGTTCAACTTGCTGAAGCAAGTTCCTTTTAGTAAGAACTTTTTCAAAATCCATTATTACACATGTTCTATCTTTAACTCCAATTTGACTTAATTCCTCTTTTTTCATGGAGTTAAGGTTTTTTATGATCTTATTCGCAGCTTGAGGTTTATATCCCAATTGTTTTTCAGCCTTTGTAATATCAATTTCAACTTTCTTGATCAAATTGGCCTCTTCCTCCATAATAATAAAAATTTCCACATCTTATTGACTTGTTCAATAATTTTATCCCAAACTATATGACGTGCTCCCATTAAATACGATTTTCTAGACAACTTATTATTTAATGTATCATATTCCTCCTGTAACTTTTCTTTTGATCCCTACATCTTCTTAAGCTGTATTCTTTTTTCTCTCAGAAGATTAATCTTAGTTTCATAAATTGAAACTTTTTTCTTTCGTTGTTCAACCTCAATTTATTTGGTATTTAAATCAGTTAAAGATTTGACTAAATTTTCTGAGCTACCAGCTAATGGTCCACTTGAAGATGATGAGGGAATGCCCTGTCCGAGTGCTTGAACTTTTATTTGTAAAGAACTGTTATGTTCATTCAAACTTGCAATAACTTCAATCAATATTTCTTTATCCTTTTGGATGACCAACAGTTTTGGGGTTTGTACATGATCCACATATGACATCTTTAATTTCTTCTTTAAAATGGATATTTCATTATCTTTTTCATTTAGCATCCTCTGAACAGGTTCTTCATTTGTAGCATCATCTCTCATTTTAACTAATATTTTCTATAAATCATCTACTTTCAGTTGTTTGACTCTTCAGGTTGTCTTTTCTTGCTTCAACCATTTCTTAAACAGACTATTCAGTCTCTGCAATCTTTACAGGCTAAGATAAGTCTTCATAATTTCCCTTGTGATCATCTCCCCAGTCTGATTATGCAAACCCATTTTGTATGGTAAGGGAATATCATCAATATTTAGAGAGAAATCAATTGATTTAGAGTTGTCATGTCCATGAATGCTTGGACCAAATGATTCCAGTATTTTCCAATTCAACTTTCCTTTTTCATAATCTATTCCAGATAACAATATTTCTTCTGGATGATCCAGTTTCAATTTTCCGCTCCAAAGTTCTTTAACCTGTTCATTCTTGTTTCTTATATCATCAAATTTGGCAAAACAACTCCGCGATTTAACTTTTGTTGTCTCATCCACTGGTAGCTTCATAAATATTGATGGAAGAGTATCTATTGAATAAACAACTTATTTTTGAATCTTTTCCACAATTCTTGTTTCAAGTTTAGCTTCTTTTTCTATGCCATCCTCTACATTTATTACTTCAACTTTGTATTTTTTGTCGGATTTCTCTTCCTCTGTTTCCAGATCATGCAGTTCTAGATTGAAGATCCTCTTCAATGTATTTTATTGTGGCAGAGGTGTGGAAATATCTACTTCTTTCATTAATGGAAATGGCACCTCTTTTTGTATTTGTCCTTGAAGAAGATTATGTACCTCCTCCCAAGTATTCAGATTTATGATCTTCTCTAAATCAGGTTTACCTTGATGTTGATATGGTGCAGTATCCAACTCCACCCTTCTATTGTTAATGACCCCTAAAGGATCATATTTCCAAATTTCTCCTTGTTCAAATCCCAGTCCTTGCATCACTGTTTCTACCACCTATAAATTTGACCTTCTATACAGAATGAAAGGCCTAACCTTCTTTTTGGGTTCAAAATTTGTCTTATTTTTCCTTGGAATGAAATGAACCTCATCCACATTAAGACTTTGCCTTATAATTCTAAATCAAATATCATCATAGTTAGGAAACTTGGAAGTTTTAAAGGTTTAACTTTTGAACCATATAATCTTTAAATAGAAACCAATCTCCTAATTTAATCTTAGAAGATTCATGTAACAACTTTTTAATCTCGGGGAAAATTCTAGGTGGACCCTATTCATGAAAAAGTGCATAGAATTTAGACATAAATGAATTTATATAAAGTGAGAAAACTTCATTTTGAAGCTTACTTCTGATTATAGGAGTCTTTTTGTCTTTGAAATAGGAGCAAGTAAACTGAGTATGATTGGAAACAAAAGGCTCTGTTTAAATGGAAATTATTGAGTTGTTCAACAATGACTTTGGATATAAAATCTACAACATAGAACTTGACCACTACTTGGGTAGAAGGGAAAATTGCTTTGAGAAACCCCAAAATAACATTATCCACAATTTCATCAGAATCATAACCTAAAACAAAGCAAATCATACATATCACTTCATGTACATTTGAGGTAAACATATTGGTTTGATAAATTTCCTGATCATGAAAGGTTGTAGTATCATCTTTCATCAGAGATAGAACAAAGGACTATCGCTCATGGAAATTTAATTGTGTAAAATTTAGGGCTAGGGTTTCTTCGTTAATATGCTGACCATTGTTGAATTCAGAAACCCTAAGAATCTGAGTAATATATTGGGCCCTAACATTAAATAACTGAGTCCCATTTTTAGTTACAAAACTTCAGGAAGACACTACATATCTATGTGCACACTAATGTATGAATTCAGGAAAATTATAAACTTGTGGGACGATATAACGAGCTAGGGTTGAACTTGAGGAGTTAAAAAAGTCATTTAGTTTTACAAATCTAGCCTGGGCCAATTTATGTAGCTCAAACAGATCGAATGAGACTTTTGGATGGAAAATTTGAGAGTCTCTATCATATAAACTTACTTCGACCTCGGGTAAGGTTTCAGTCTATTTTGTTTTATTTAGCCTCGACATTTTAAAATGAAGAAAGGAAAAGGTACCTTAGCACTTACCCATGGGTTCCCTTACCCATGAATTTGGTGGAAAGGGAATTTGTAACAGTGTTGGCATTTTAGTTGGAAAGTGTTTCCCATTCCCCTAACAATGATAGCTGTGAAAACCCATGATGAAATGCAAAGAAAGGGAGGGATTTTTATTTTAATAATAGGAGAATTAAAGAACTTAAATATTTTATACAACTTTATTTAATTAAAAAAACCGACGGTTTCCAGCAATGAGTTTGCTTTACATAGCGAGCAATTGGAAGGTAGATTTGGGAGTGGTATCTTATAACACGCTATTGTATTTCCATCTAACGCATGGCACAGACAATTTTTTATGGATGAAATCACACGCACAATGGTCTTGTTGGGCGCAGACCTAGTTTTGAGGAAAAGCAACACGTGTAAGGGAGACGCGCATGCAGGAAAAGCAACACGTGCAAGACAAACGGGCATGCAGGAAAAGCAGCACATGCAAGACAAATGCACATGCAAAAGAGGAAAGCATGTGAGGCACACATGCAAGAAGACCTATCCATGATAGAGTTAGGGTTTTGGTAAGAAGATGTAATGGATAGTAAGAAAAAAACATGTATAAGTAGGTACCTAGGATATCTAGGTTGGGGGGAAGATGGTTCAGCAATTGTTTTTTCTTAATGCTCAGGTTGGATGAGAGAGGACAAGAATGACTGTAAATCCGATATGTTTTGTAAGCTATTGAGACAAGGAGGGGAAACAGGGTAGATATTGAGGGTTAGATCACAAGATGAGGAGCCTGGTGTGATCTAGTATGCCTCATTGTAGATCTCGACCCGTTGATGGAGAGTGTAATGTGCACGTCGCTATAGTTTTGGAACCACCATATTAAAAGAGAAACGCAACCAAATCTTTGTGGACGTAGCCCAGGAGGAGTGAACCACGGTAGATTATGTGTTATGGGATTGAATATTGTGTATTTCATTTACTCTCAATGATTAGATGTTAGACAAATATGTGAATGAATAGTTAGATCTGCTATTTTACATGCATGAATACGAATGCCAGGGTATTCAATATAAGATTAATGTTAAAGTAACAAATGAAGATCACATAGTTTAATCCCAGATCCCCACTCATTCCTAGGATGCAAGAACTTGAGTGTTACAACCACCAATAGAATTATCTTAGGTGAGACCGTTCAGTGCACTCTGTGTACTACCCTGCCTTCTAGTTTACCAGAGGGGTTGATAGTTTTAAAGGGGTTTTGTTGGAAACCATGGTAGATATGAACCCGGGTTAGACCAAGAAAGGTAGTACAAATAGAAGAATACCAAAAAATGGTTATGTTACTGACTGAAACAGAATGGGATTGAGTTAATGAGATTTGTTGAAGAATCGTGACAAGAATGTTAGATCTGGTGAGGAAATGTTAAAAAGAATGAGATTATAAAATGGGATGTTTAGACCATGGAACTCAACAAAGGCAAAGATTGAGAGCTGATTGAAAACAAAGGTAGAGATTGAGAGCTGGTTGAAAACAAAGGAGCTGGAATTTGCACAAAAAGATAACAGAAACCCGAAGTTAACACCGCACAAATATTTGGACAAATACGTATTTAGCGACTTGCATGAAGTATTTTTCTATGATTTTATGCATGTGTTGTAGGAGTGGATATTGAGGTTGAAAGAAAACCACCCTACAAATCGGATTAGACAGCTAGAGTGGAATTTTATGGAGATCATGCAGTTACAACAAGTTGACAATAAATTTACACATGCAGTAGATTTCTGGTTAGACAACATTGTTGCAGGATTTATCACAGAATTTGCAGTAGATACTACAAAGTCTTACATCACAAGAGAGAAAGAGTTCCTGAAGGGAACTAGAGGTAGTTATATCATATCGTTGTATACTTCCATCAATAATTTACTGTATAACAAAGTTGTAATGACAATGACATCAAATAGTTAAACTTCCCTACGTGCATGGGGGAGGGGGGAAGCACTAACAAGAGACGAAGAAATGGGGGAAGAGATGGATAAAGGAAAGAAGGAGGATGCCTTGGATCCAATCATGATGGAGGAAGACTAGATCAAGCAGATCATGAAAACAAATGGAATAATGCGCAGTGGATCACCCTACCAATACAACATGAACAATGAGAAGAGAGCCATAGCCGCGAGGGAAGTCTTGGCAAGTTATTAAGAAGAGGTAAAGGATCTCCAGGCTATGGAGAAGATTGAGGAAATCCTGTGTGTAATATATGAAAGGAAGACAAGAGGTCAAAGGGAAGGAACTAAAGGCATAACTCCTATCCATATTAGTGTTAGTGTGGAACCCATAAACCTATGTGTGACCAATACACCAGAGATAACACCACCGTTTAGACAATCAAATTTTAGTGGAAGAAACAAAGAAGGAATTACATCTACACAGGGAGAAACAACTGGGGAGCTAGTTTAGGAAGCATTAGTCAAGGATCTACACCATGCAGAGGTAGTAGTCCAATATAGTTTGAAATGGAAGGACATGATCCCACCATTAGGTTACCAGAATTCAAGGCAGAGGAATTTGCGGACCCTGCGAAGCACTTGTTCATATGTGAAAAGATCTGGGAAGAAAAATAGATCACGGATGAGGATACAAAACTTACGCAGTTATCTATCACACTAAGAGACCGCGCACTGGATTGGTACATGAGATTAGTTGCAAACAGTCCACCAGGAGCAACTAGAATGATTGTGGATATCAATAAGTTGTTCATCAATTAGTTCTAGAATCCTAGCTCAAATGATCAGGTACATGAATGAGATGATAGAGATTAGAAAGAAACCAGGGGAATCTGTCTGGGAGATTGACCAGGGATTCAAATGACTGAAGGGAAAGTTGAAGTATGTCATGACATATATGCAACATATGCATCTATTTGTGAATTCCCTTCTACCACACTTGAAATACCATTTGAGACAACAAAAGTTTCAAACTCGGGCAGAGGCTCTACAAGCATCCTTACAACTAGACTATAACCAATACCATAAGACAGATCTAGCAATAGAGAAGTTGAAGGATGATCTGAATAATTTAACATTTCAACTGAACCAGAACAAGAGTAAGGAAAAAAGAGAAGTTGTTTGGTGTACCACATGTAGGATAGAAGGACATCAAAAAAATGAGTGCCCAACATTCGTGCAATACATGGAAACATGACTTCCAAACCCTTTGTCGATAGGAGGACTATGACATGAGATCTGTAAGATAGAGGGTCATGATCCATATCATTTTCCAATGATGTAGAAATACTAGGCAGTGCCTAAGAGTTCATATTGCAACTTTTTCAAGTTAGTATGCCACGATGACAAATATTGGAGGACAATGGAGCTGATGAGGGAAAGAACATCGAACACCTATAGGGTGTAGGAAGAAATGATGATAGGGAAAGTTTCACCATAATTTAACCAAGTACTAGCCCCATATAACATTGTGCCACAACAATATAACATTGTGCAACCACAGTACAATACCGTGCATCCATAGTATAATTGATCAGGGGATCAAATTTTGCTCAAAAATTCAAAGTGCTCGGAATCGCTTCAAAACGGACGAGAGCATAGGCCTCGTCGTTACGAACCCAACGCAACTTGTTTCGTCTCAAATGGATGTCGGGAGCGAGAGATATTGCAATCTGTTCATAAAGTCAAACATGCAAAAATGATGCTGACTGTACAGTCCGTACAGTCTGACGTGGCAGGGCCGTACGACCATACGATGATGTGGCAAGAATTTGTTGGTTGATAGTTGGTCGAATGGGAAGTCAACACGTGGCACTGTTTAGGCAAGTGATTGGGTGCCACGTGGCCCAATCATGGGCTGCCACGTGGCACCCCAGTATTGGTTATTTGTTTGGTTTATTAAAATGTATTGGAGTCCATGGGGTTCGACCCCCGGACCTCCCCACCATGTAAAGTCTTCACAAAATCCGCCCGACCACTGTACTGCCGCATGTTTCTTATTATACATGTGTGTTTTAATGTATTTCAATTCGCATATGTTTGTATATGGGTGGGGTCGGGCCGAGGCTTAGCCCCGACCCGTGGTCATATAGTTGTTTCATGTGGCCACTGTATATATGTGTATGCGCGCGGTTTCAACGTAGTATATGTGTATGCACGCGGTTGAAACAGAGTATATGTGTATGCGCACGGTTACATTGTGGTTGTAACGGTTGGCGCGAGGTTTTCATACATAGCCTGTGGTCTTGTTAACACATATGACCGTAACCGGAGCGTGGGAGGAGTTTAAACAGTTGTAACAGTTTTAGCCCTTTTTGCCAATACGCGTGGTCCTATGACCCATGTGCCCAGGTGCTAGGCGGTTAGGGGCTGGCGCACCCATAACCGTCCTACATTTTGCACCGTTGGCGCAGTTTCGCCCGGTGCTGGGTTTTTACGCGATATATTGCGTGTGAGCCAGGTTCATTGAAGAAGGGTGCGTTTTGTAGATGCAAAGACAACAAGCTTGAAGGGGGGACTTCCAGGAGGCCTAACTTCTTCGTTTTTCGATCGATTGAGGTGCTGAAAGAGCCCAGACAGGGGTTTTGGGACGCTCTGAAGCCATTGGAGTAGTCAGTTATTCAGTTTGAGCATTGTAACACATGTTTTTGAGAACTTTTGAGCAATTAATAATAATGATCCATTGGAAGCTGGACCAGGAGATGTAGCCCAAGAGAGGGGTGAACTCCTTTATCAATTGTTGTGTTTATGTGCT